>JAAAKO020047001.1:0-11512 GCA_010015015.2 Bolitophila cinerea
ATGTGCTGCGCAAGCGCAGCACTCTTCTTTTATTTAACAAAAACACAAGAGAAAAAGAGAGAAAAGAGATTTTGGGAGATTTTTACAAGGTATAGTTTGCCTGTCACCAAATCGGTGTATAAAAAAACAACTTTTATTGATCTGTTCCCTTTTATTGAGTCCTTCATTATGAATTTAAAGGTCTTTTCATATCTTAAATAAGGACTAGATCGTATATGCTTACAATGGACACCATTAAACTAGTTTCAAGGTCGAGCTGAAACCAAATGGTGGATTCTATTAGCAGTGGTTTCAGCTTAAGGAAAATCCAACAAAAAAATTTGTGTCTGACATCTTTGGTACCGATGTCTTTTAAAGAAGTTGGAAGTCAATGTAGAGCCTTATTTCTGAACTCCTTTAAAATAATTTTGCTTCTAAAGACTTCTAGCTTCCCAACCCTGACTACAATAAATCATTTATGGTCCCAACGGACGCTTCACCTGTGGATATTGTCCCTATTTATGAACTCCTAAAAACATATTTTAAGAAGCACTAGTCTTAGCCAACCCTGACTATACTAAATTGTGTTTGGTCCCAACGGACGTTTCTGCGGATCTGAGTTGGTTCTATGACTACAATTTACGGTTTACAGAAAAAAATATTTTTAACGGAAACAGTTTTTTTTAAAGAAAGTACCTAACCACGGAGATGAAAGAATTGACATTTATAGCGGTTGAAAAATTGAATTCTTATTTTCAGAGTGTCCCTTTAAAGGTCATCAATGAACATGCACCTCAGAGCTGGCTTTAATATATTAAAGATCCAAATGGTCGCGCCTGGGCATTACGGCCTCACGAGCGACGCGATCATAAACCTAAATAATTTGGACTTGACTCCCTCTACCAATTTGGGTCACTGCCCGTTAAAAGAACCTTTGTCCGATAATTGTTGTTATTTTAAAAATTTACTCATTTTAATTTTGACTGACTGACTGGAAAATTTACATGATTACTTGATTACACGAACTTCTACTAAACTGCTTCTTCGTTCAATTGGGTTGCAGTTGAATAGGCGGCATGGGGAAAATTCCATAAAATATAATTCTTAAATAGCCAGCTGGGCCAGCGTCGCCGGGTAAAATTTCCATCACCGTTGAATATACGAAATACAGTCGTTTGTTTCATATATGACAGCTGTATAATTAAAAAAGTGTGAATAAATATCATTCTTATTGTCGTATTTAATTTATTTTTATTTATTATCGCCTTGTTTTTACACTAAATACAAAATTATAAAAATAACTTAAGATTAATGACTAATTTAGAACATGTCTGATAAAATGATCGGAAATGGCTAGTACTCAAAACATTTTGTTTAAAATATTTTAAAGAGTCTGTGTGTGTATGTTTTTTTTTGAAAATGTTCTTAATTGTTAAATTATATAAACACTGTTGGCATATTGTATTTTTATATTAAATTAAAAGTGTTTATGGTTTTGTTTGTATATGCTTGTTATGGTAATCTAAAACATCCTTATGTTAATCGGTGTTGGTGTATTAATTGGGTTAATAATGTAAGTTAAACCAATGCATTTTAAATTTGTGACAATATATACAGTGTTCTTAAGGTCCATTGGACACGCAATTACAGATAAACGTTTCAATAATAAAAACGCTTATCATTTTCTGTAGAATACAATATAAATTGCTATTTAAAGTATATACTCGTATGTAGATATATAAATGTATAACGGATTTTTACAGATCCGGCGGCTGCTCAAAATTTTATAAATTGCTTGGCGGTCCTCTAGACCGATGTCCATGAAGTCCAGAGTGCCTCGAACCGGGACGTGAATGAACAATAGCATAATGATCAGAATCAATTGGTAACGACCTTCAAGAACATTGTTTTAAATATATTTTAGTTAGGGATGTGTGCACATAGAAATAATTGGTTTTAGGAATGTTTTATTATATGGTTAATATCTATCAGACCTATTTGAATGGATGGTTGAACCACCGCTAGTGTAGCCCTTATTATGGTTGTCGCGCCCATGCAGAGAATATCTTGATCCATACTGACTGCCATGCCAGCTTCTGTACGGATCATATTCTTCAATGATGGATGGTTCTTTCTCGATTATCTTTTGGACGAAAGATTTCGATTAGTTAAAAATTTAAAATAAGAAATCATTTGTATGACTTACTTCAGTTCTGGCACAGCTACAGCTCATGGCCGTACAAAGGAAAATGTTCATCAGTAGCATGATCAAAAATAGTACACCGAGGGCAATTGTGAGCCAAAGAAGCCAGCTAGGTCTAACGCCACTATCTTCACAGATCGGAGCAATTACTAAATATAAAATTTATTATTAAATACCAATACATTTGAGAAGAATAATTGATCTTACATGGAGCATCTGCAGGATCTAGTACGAATACTGTGGTCGATGCCAGTAACATATTATCCTCGTTTGGTCGCTCGTCAAGTGAACGTGCTCCTTTAATACCATCTTCTCCTGTACAGTTGACAACGGCATCCTTGCAGCCACCATTACATTGTATTATATCACATTGCAAGTGAACCTCCGAGCCTACATATTCGAGTTATTAAATTAGAAAAAATATAACAATTTCTTCAATTATAATTACCTTCGGGAAATTTGAACATCGATCTTAATACAGCTGTAGCTTGTGATCCATTTTCACTTGTTTTAAATTGTGTTATAATTGTTGAATCAATCGGGCAGCTATTATTATTGAATCGAATTATAGAAGAATATATGAAAACAAATTAATTGTAAAACATACCCTCGGTCGTTTATCAGAGGATGGCTTGAGTTCTTTTTGTTAAAAGCAAAACAGTTCTTTACTTTTATACCATATGTTCCATTCGGTTGGGTGATTTCTGCTTTGATTGTATACTGCCTGCCATATACTGTTTCGCGAACCCTCCTGTCGTTTTCTAGAAACTTCAAGACAACGTGTGAGTTCTCATCCCTAAAAATATATATATATATTATTTTTTTTAATGATCTATAATTCTTGTAAAAATTTTTTTTAATTTAAAATTTAAATTCAAGTTTTTTTAATTCTTAAGAAATATTTGAGAATGTAATCTATATTCTACAAAGAAAAACAATTTAAACAGCATATGCAAACAAAATATCCATTTTTATCATAACGCGAAGTTTCAATACTTAAATAAATACAAACAATGATAATGTATGTATAAACAAATAAATGTTAAATGCGCGCCAGACGGTTGAAAAGTAAACTCACCTTGCAAATCCTGTTTTGCCACATGTAATGACATAAAATTTGTCGTCTGCCAACTCTAAAGTTCTGTGAACTCGTACGGCCAGTTGAATTGATCGTTCCTCAGTGCGCTGTAAAGATACACGTGAGCGGAGTGTTATTTTGTTGTTGTCATTTTTTCTTTTAGAGTTGATGTATATATATATATATGCAATATATGCTTATGTATATATCTTTTATGTATAAACTCATACAATGAGTTTCACGCGCATTATGTCTGCCTACAATTGCTTTTGTGGTTAAACGTTGCAATTTGTTATGCAAATGCATTAGCGAAAAGCTCTCTATCCTGATATAGACTTATGCGTTTATATTTTGTAGCTGCAGCGGTCGGTTATTGGTTACATAATGTTATAAAATATAGTTAAATTTGTAACTAACTAAAATACAATATTATGTATAAGTACATTCTAAAAATAGTTAATTAGATATGATTTTTATTATTTTTATTACAGTAAAACCAGCTGTAAGCAGAATATTATATATAGGAATTATTTTATTCATTTTCGAGATTTCTAAGAATTCTTTATAAACAATCCAAAAACAATAACATATGTATATTTTTTTAAATAATAAATTCAACTATAAAAAATATATTTATAAAAAACAGACAAAAATTATTACAAAAATATATTATAATAAATAATAAAAAAAAAATATATATTAGTCAATTTATATGACATTTGCTATTTAGTTTATTTTTAAATGTATGCAAATAATGTATATAATACGTACTGTTTTCGACCATTAAAACCGTTTTTTATTGGAAAAACCTTTTTGTGTTAAAAAATATAATTTGTAACACGCAATTTATGTTTCCATTAATAATAAAATAAACTTAATAGCCTAAAAAAAATTTAGTTTGTAATTTTATCGTAAAATTTTGTTTTTGTGACATAAACAAATAAAATATTATTATCTCAAATATTTTTAATACTGTATGTCATATAAGTAACATACATAGGTGACATTATTACCAAATATTTATAACCTTCATACTTTAGTAAAAAACTTTTTCGGTTTTAGTATTTCATAAAAAAATCGATTGCTACAATATCTGAATTTTGCGGTTTATCACAAATATCATGTTTTTAAATGTGTGGTATACTTTTTCGTAGAATCCGGGATATACAGATTAAATATAAATATATTTACTTTTATAAATTCTATTTTTATAAAATTATGTTTTAAAAACATTAAGAAATAACAAAGTGTTCTTCAAACAAGATCTCTTTTTAGACACAATGGACCTGACATTGAAAAGTGGCTTTAATTTTAAGTTGACGTTGGACGAATTACTTAGTAAGGTAATTTTTAAGCGCGTGGCTTTCAAGAAAGCCAAAGTCTGCCTGCCAAATGGCAGACAGTTTTTGGGATGCACATGCACTGGGTATATCACGTTAATTATCTAACTAAGCAGTGATAGCTAAAGCGCGATGGTCTAGGTCGTTACGTTTACACAAAATTATTCTATTGTGTTTTTTTAGATAAAAAAAAAAAACGCGCGGCAGCGCGCAATTAGAATACTATTGCCGAATGAATGGCTTGTCTTTCACTTGTTTTTTTGTTATCATTTTGCTTCGCAAAAAACAAGCAGAATGGTAGCAGAAAACGAGTGAAAGACTAGCAAAAACTGTGGAATATCATCTAGCAAAGACTGTAATATATCATAAACACATCTAAACTTTTAAGATTTTTTTTTTTGAAATGTAACGATGCAGTTATATTTTATTAAAATAATATGTTTTAAAACAATAATAAAAAAGGGACATTTTTCCCAAATATGGGACTTACATACAAACCTAAAACCCCCTATCTCCCATTTGGGACCGCGCGCCAAAAACTCCCCAAACAAACGTTGTTAGGGGGACTTCCCTATACCTCTCCTGAAAATTTGGAGAACATTTGGGGAAAAGCCCTTTTATCAAAGTATTGCCCAATAAACGTAATATTGATAAAGAAAAAATCCTATTATACTAAAACTCAAGAATATCATGTCAGTAATTTTTCTTAAGTAAGATATAATAAACATACATTTACCCGACATGTTAATCAATGTTTAGTAATCAAAATCAATATATATTTTTGAATTTATATTATTATTTAAAATAAAATTATTATGCATTCCTTTCCTCTCGTACAAAAAAATCGCCCGGGTCGGTGCATTTTACAGTTAGAATGTAGAAAACCGCTGGAAATGGAACTAGTGCCAGTAAGTAAAGGTGTTGATGAAGAGAAATAATTCCATATGCCAAAAGTATCCAATGACCAACTATTAACAATGTAATTATTAAATTAAAATAAATGCATAACCAATTGTAAGTATATATATATATAATACCAATAATAACCGTGTTCTTTAATTCAAATATCGAGGTTTTAATTAGGGATTGTATGCTTTGATCCAGCTTAATTGAAAAGTGAGCAGCATTTGAAACCATAGAAATTATAACACTTAAATACGGAAACGCATAGTCTAGATATAACAAAAATATATGATCAAATGATATATTAATACATTAAACTAATCACTTACAAATAAGACCACCTGCAACGGTATGCATTAATGAAAGAATAGGTAAAAAATAAAGTGCACAATAAACAGCCGACTTTGCGTTTCTTAAATAAACCATATTCAGCCAAGGTCGAATGAGCATCATTATAACCATACATAGCAAGTAGAAAACCAGAACCATTGTTTGTCTGTAACGTAAGGTAATATAAAGTATACATTTTATTATATTTTTGTGTATTATAATTACAGTGGAAAAACTGCTTCCTGGGTACAATGGAGTTTTTCATAATAATTGGGCGTGGGGTTATGGAACAGCGTGTACCAATCAGAAAGATGCTTCACTCCACAGGAGTATATGTCTATAGTCATAAATGGGTCATAAACTAGCAATGTTATAATTGCTGACAGCGATACTTCTATAAAAGCACTGGTATGCAATATTATTTGCGATTTCGTGAAACTAAAAAAAAACACTGTATATTATTTGGTTTATATATCTTGTTTTTTATCTAACCATTGTTCTTTTGCTGCAAAATCTATGCAAAACCAGTGCAAAATTAACGGTAATATAGCCATAAATCCTAAATATAACCAATCGTAACTGCTGGGATAACTTTCACATGGCAAACACAAGCTAGAAGTACTATTTGCTCGAAAGCCTCGTAGGCACGCGCCACAATCACTCCAAGTGTCATTGCCCAAATATGAACGTCCACACTAAAGACCAGGGCATACTTTGGACATCTTGAGTGTGTGTTAACGTCAACGCCAAAACACTTTGTTATATACAAATAATTTAATGTATTATATATACATATATATATATATATATATATATATATACATTTATATTTGTGTTATATTATATATATTATATATATAAATTGTATAATATATTATATTTTCAATGTTTTCGTAGTACTCATGGAGTAAATCCGTGGTAGATTTCTTCAGACGAAATTGCAGATGTAAACATTTAACAATAAAATAATACCATCATTTATGCATATGCAAACCTAAGTTTTGACAGTTTAGGATTTATGATATTGGTTCTACAAATGACCACGGTTGGCATGAAGATCGATTGATATTTTGTCATACCAGGGGGGGCTATTCTCGAATCGCTTTTACATTTCATTCTTACAGCATTCTAAGCAATTGAAACTTTCAATATTGAAAGGCATTTCAATCGTAAAAGTATCTATCGCTCAGTGTAGCTGAAGTCTTAAAGAAAATTCGAATCGAATCGAGTTACTTTTCTAACGCCTTTATTTTTATGGTGTATCACATTTGAGATGATATTTTTTTATTTCTAACGGTGTGAGAAATTACTAAAGAAACTATTTGTAAGTTATATTTGTATATATATATATATAATTGATTGTTGTTTTATTGTAGTTTTTGAGTATTTAAAGCAGTCTAATAAAAGCAAATTGAATTTAACCGCCATACGAGCAAATACGCTATAAAAATTATAGTCCAAAGTTGCGAGCAAAGTCGCATCGACACCTATTAGGAATACCGTCGGCAACAACGTTTGTTGATTACGAAAAATTTATGAATCATATTAATATACCAATCAATTTTATGTTTCACCTCCTATTTTCTGATTGAAACTTATTTTCAATAAACGAAAGTTTGACAGAATCGCTTTTTATCATTCGCCATTGAAACTTTCAATCATTTTTACGAAAAATTGATTGAACGTTTCAATATTGAAAGTTTCAATTGCATAGGAAATCTTATGAAATTCAACAAAGTAGGCGACTCCTGGTGTTTTTTTCTAACATGATTTTTGACGTTTCATGAGTGTTGAGTGATCTAATTATTGTTTACTATGAAGAAGGTTGAAGGTATTATTTTAGTTGGTGTATTGTGACGAGCAGAGTTATGAGCCAAGACATCTCCGCCAAACATATTAAATCACAAGCATTAGGCACATAAGTTACTAGCGCCAATTGCAATTTTCAGATCATGAATTGTGAGCCAACTATATGACGAAGCAATAATGTCACTGTCGCCATATCTTTATGAATGAGCGGTAATGTCAGACAAAGACTTTCTGTACTAAATCTCTAAAAATTACAAATAATATATAAATTTGTTTTATTTTTTAAAAGTTAAATAATATTCTTGTTTTTTGCTAGTCTTTACCTTGTTTTTTGCGAAGCAAAATACTAGCAAAAAACAAGCAATCCACTACTTTCTTTCCATTCTCTGGAAAATTGAATTCTATTTGCGCGCTGCCGCGCGTTTTTCTTTTGGCGCTTCGCGCCGTTTTTACTAAAAAAACAAAAAGTCAATCAACATACAGACTTTGGCTGACATTACCGATCAAAATTCATAAAGAGTTGGCGACAGTGACATTGCTTCGTCTGAGAGTTGGCTCACAATTCATAAAGTGATGGCACTTATGTCATATCTGTGTTGGCAGCTTTGTGACTGGCGCTTGCGGCCACACACCATACCAAAACGGCCATTCCACGTGAGTTCGGCCACCCATCCAGTCATTGAATCTTAAATTTCACTTAAATGTTGTCAGTTTGTTAAGAGGAGTTTGGTCTTTTGAATTTTAGTTACAAAAAAGATGCGCATAACTTTGTTAAATCTCACCCGATTTTAAACGGTTCCGTTTCGTTGTAGAGGTAATTAATCGCAATTAAATATAAGAACGGTACGTTTTGGAATGGGACAATTTTGTGTAACTTTGACTCGATTTTTCACATAGAATTTAATTATTTATTTATTCACCTAGAATCGCGATTTTTATAAAATGATGATAGTCTTCTCGGTGAAAATTGCGTCAAATTTACACACAAATTTCCCATTTAAAAATGTTTTTTTAAATTTAAGTACGATAAATTACCCTTCTAACGTTATAAGCATTTTTTTGTTTTGCAAAAATGGTTAATTGAAATGAATATAACTCCGCAAAAAAAAGGCAAACCATCCCTAACTTTTTATTGGGTAACAAAGGGTTAAGTATAAAGAAGCTATTACATTTTGCCCAATTAATGGTTTTGTCCATATTGGGTCACATATTTGGTCGGCAACAAGTCAATGGGCTAAGTTCCAGCTCGATCGGATGACAGAAAGTCGGTTGATTAGGCCCCATTAGAATAACATAGAGAGTTTAAAAATATATTTTGAGTTCAATTTGAAAATAAAAAAGGCAAAAAACACTTTTCTTTTGGTAAACATGTACAATTTGCCTTAGTTCAACGTGGAAATCAATATAGAGCGTTTGCTTTCTTAACGTGTTCGCTCTGTTAGTTTCAAGCAAAATGTATAGAACCCGCTAGTAAAATATAAAAAACGCGCTGTTTTTTTAAAATAAAATGCATTTATGAAATCTTGGAATTGTTTGACGTTGAAACATCGAGTTATTTGCGCATATACAAGAAAGGTTATTTTTTTAAATTATATTCATATTTTAGATTTGAACTTTTATATTTTTTTAAATTTATTTTATCTTGCAAAAGATTGTATATGCCAAGTTTGAGCCGGATCAGATTAAAAAGGTTTCGAAAAATCTATCGACGATCCTAAATATACCAAGTGAAGTTAAAAGAAAAAAAAAAGGAAGAGTTAGATGCTTGATTATACTGATGACGTCATGGCATAACAATGAAAACGATGAGGAAAAACGCGCTCTGTGTACTATACTATCTCACAATAATGTGACAAACTCGGTCTTTCTGTTAACTTCGGTAACACCGAATCCATTATTTTTATGTAGATATTGACAATCGGCAAAGCAAACCCAAGTCTAGGGTTTTGTACTTTGTAGTAATATATCTTGAAATGTAAAGTCCAACGTCTGACAATGTCGGAAAGCTGTCGGGACATCTTGTGATTTATCCTATAAATTCGTTAAAAGAACCATAGCTAACGGTGTATCCAATCGAAAAGTTTCCCACCTTCGCTCAGATGAAGAAACTTATAAAACGATATAACGGTAATGGTAAAGATTGCCGTTGATCCCGATTTTCATAAGAGAATTTTGTTTAGTGAAGGTGCTCACTTTTGGTTGAATGGCTACCTCAAAAACAAAACTGCCGTATTTGGAATGAAAAGTGTATGTTTAGACATCCAGAAAAACTGACTGTTTGGTGGAATCATTGGTTCGTACTTCTTTAAAAACGATGCTGGCCAGAACGTTACAGTCAATGGTGACCGCTATAGAGCCATGATTACTGACTTTATCGTTCCTCAATTGAACAACCATGGTGTGCAGGAGCTGTGGTTTCAACAAGACGGCACAACATGTAACACAGCTCGTGCCACAATTAATTTACTGAAGGAAACGTTTGGTAACCGCATAATTTCACATTTATAGGACCCGTGAATCCAAGATCGTGCGATTTATCGACGCTAGACTATTTTCTGTGGCGATATGTGAAGTCGCTAGTTTACGCCGATAAGCCCGAAACGATTGACCACTTGGAGGAGAACATTTGCCGCATTATTGCCGATAAACGACCACAAAAGTGATTTTAAATTGGACCTCCAGATTAGATTACGTCCGAGCCATTCGAGGCGGTCATATGCCAGAAATCATATTTAAATTATGATGCTTAAAGATTATTTTTTGAATCAATGTCAATTTTGAAAATTCATCCTTGTTTTATTCAATCTCAAAGTTATATACCTCTAAAAAAACACACTTTATATACCATCAAGATTATATATAAGGTATTTTTCTGTAATGTATCTATGATTATTAGGTTTGTAACAAAAGGTTCTTTATTCAGCTATTGTTGCTAAACATCTTTTAATAATTTATATTATAACCACGCATTAATATATTTATAACATACGCCAACTGGTTTACATTAGGGTTAAATAAAGAATTATTATAAAATACTAGGTTTTTGATGAAAAATTCCCTTTTTATCTTGCTTGCGTTTTGGCATTGCCATAAGAACCTATAATAACCAATTATAACCTATTATAACCACGCATTACAATTTTTTATAAAATTGTATTCTATTTGGTTGGTTTATTTTCCACTTTATTATACATTTTAGATGAACATCAATGTGTTTTAATCTAATTGTAATTGAAAGAAGCATACTATAAACAAGAGAGAGCGACGAATGGACATTACCGACAACCGGACTCATTTGGCATGACAGATTCATTTATTTCATTTCAATTAATTATTTGTAAACAAACAACAGTAATACGTTATTCGTGGTAATAACTATGCATCATTTACTCTTTTTTTTATATTAACGCAATGTAATAAAATAATTGAGATTTATTAAATTTCTTAGTACTTAGTATCTAGAACTTAGTACCTTAGTATAATTATAAACATATGCACACACAAATATCTAGTACTATAATGGATATGCCAATATATATTTTTTTTGTGTCGCTAGCGCCCAAGTTGCGCCCGACATATTTCTAGGCCTGAACTAGCATTTTGAAGTTTTTATATTTGATAATGATAAAACTCAAATACATATTTTTTTAGAATTATTGTTATTTATTGTATTATACCTTAATAATACAAAAAGTGATAATTTTTAATGTTATCATCTTTTTTAACACACGAACCACAATTTTAATTTTTTTCGTCTAATGAAAATCTAAAACATATAGAAAATACATCATTCAAACATATTTTATAATTATTTGAAAGAATCAAAATATTTACGAATTTTGTTTCACCAGCTGAATACATCTCTGGATT
>JAAAKO020047012.1:0-11511 GCA_010015015.2 Bolitophila cinerea
ATTAGTTTTCATTAAAAAAACTAAATAATATTGAAATAAATATTAATTCAACAATATATTTTAAATAATTAAATAAATTATCTAAACAGATAAAACTGGCCTAAAAAAGGCAAAAAAATACCGAATATGACCAAATATGCCCTAAAATATGACCAATATATTGTTTAAAAAAATTAAACAAATTTATGTGTAATCTTAATACAAATATTTGTGAGTGCAATAGCCTCATGTTATATAAATCATCAGTAGCTGCGACATTCAGACCTATTCAGTACGCATAATTAAATCATTTTTGACGTTTTAGACTAGTTGAAAATGTAAAATGTTTTCAGTTTCTAATATTTTCTATAATTTCCCATACAAATCGTAGTAGGCGAAAAATCACACAAATATCAAAATCCTCGATTCATAAATCCCGGATTTCATAATACCGGAATACAAAATATCGGAATACATAATTCTGGATTCCAAAATCTCGAAAATAAAAAAAAAAAACAAATTTGAAAAATATTTCAAATGTATCTATATATATTATCTTTAAAGTTTTTTTTAATATTTTTTTTTTTAATCCGGTATTGTTACGAGGTAATTTAAAAAAAAACATATCTCCGCATAGGTGAGAGATTACAGTGATAAGTTCTACAGCAGTAGATAGAGAAAGGGATCACTAACATTAACCGGTTTACCTGTAATTATCGGTTTACCTATACTTTACAGCGGTCTAATTACCAGATAATTTTTTCATGAAATTTTGAGTTTGAAATTCTGGTAAAATTTAGTAAATGAGAAAATTTATACATAAAGATACAATAGAATCTGCCACACCCTTGTGGTACTCGACGAAGCAATTTTGGTTGACATAAACTTAAAATTTTTGGCACCCAAACTCCGTTTTGTTGTTCCATGTTCTCACAGAATTGATCCTAACCATATAATCGAATGAGCATTTGGAGGACAACTTTTGCTAGTTAACGAGGCCCAGCACTATAACTATAGGTACTGTAATTAGCACACAACAACAGCAATACGTAAGTCCAACTGGCTCATTGTAGGCTTCTTCTCGAGTCGGCAGCAAATACAATGAATTTTCCAAGCGTTGACCATTGCGGCATCGAAAGCATTCGTCAACAACGGCCAGTACCATTTTTCCCCTCTTATTTTGATGCGGTAGTTCCGCATCCGCTAGTTGTATTCGTGAATAAGATTTGGTTGATCGATCAATATCATTTTACGATTCTTACAATCGTATCGCTTTGTCCGCGTAATTGACTCTACACCAAGGAAATTCGACACTAGAGTCACAACCTGTAATATAAAGAACATATATGGAGAGACTCATAAACATTTCCAGAATAAAGACTTACGGAATTGACATTCCAACGAACGGATATTATACGCTATTGGTCTTGTCAAACCGGGATTCGTATGAGCCGTGTCAAAGGAGTTTGGTTGGCTCGGTTCTCAAGAACAGTTCTACTTGCAAAATATCCAGAGTTGGATTAACGGCACATTAGCTTATTACTTCTAAATAAGTTGTCAAATGTCACGTTGTGATTTGTGGTGCTTCTATGACTGACAATAATCGTAGCACAACAATTTCACCCAATCCATACAACGGATCGTTGTTGGCTGAGGCGCCAGCGTATAAAATGAGCATGATACAATAGCCACAACTAGAGCAAAGCCACTAATATTTATAGCCAAATTTGCATGGCCGCATTGGCATACACATTTTACACGAGTGTCAGCCGTAATATGCGATCATCTGTTCGTCAATCGACAAATTGAACACGAATACACCAAATTGAATGAACTTTTTGTTCAACAGATCATTTAGAGGAATTACTTTTGCAAATTTGTCATCATTGTCCAAATTGTTGTTTTCGCAACGTACAAATTTGGTTTAATTCGAGTGAAACGGTACCCACATCCTAAGGGGCCAAGATTAGATCCATAGCAATTTACACTTAGCAAAGTGTGAAAGCCCAGACAAATACAAAATACCAATGAATGTCTTCATCTCTTCAATGGTTGCAAGAAACCTAGAAACATTCGTTTGAGCTGCGTACGCAATTGTTCATTTGAAAATGTGTGTCATGACCTCGTCATCCATAAAATATTCCCAAAGCTGCAACGGTGTGAAATTCCATACGCAAATCTTGCCATGGTCGCAGTGGACAACTTTCACTTCCAACGACAGTTGGTAACAGTTTTTTAACCGATATAACAGCCAAACATTCCCTTTCCGTGGTTAGATACTTTCTTTACCTGTAGAACCGCAGAAAAAAACCGTTGGTACCATAAACGATTTAGAGTAGTCAGAGCGTTGGCTAAGACCATTGCTGTCTCTTAAATTATCTTCAGTTCCGAAATATGACTCTACATTGACGCAAAATGACAAATATAATTACTATTCTACCCACATACTCCTAAAAATATCCGATATTCTATGATCAATTGAAAAATGGTAGACATTGTATCCCTGTTTGATTGAATTCCTGTAGCTGCTACAATTGGATCATCCAAATAATGAATACATTAGGATCCAAATCAAACCCTATGACTTGATCTATCAGTTTGCACAGTGTTTATGCGCTTTTGCAGCGACAGTTGAGACAGCTGTTGTCAATTGTCGTCAACTGTTAAAGCGGTTACATGCCAACTGTCACCAACTGGTAGAAAAATAGCAGTAACTGCCACTTATAACAGTCCGTGTAATCGTAGCATAACACTGGAGAAAAGAGAAAATCGCCACAACTTTCGTACAAGTCTTTCTGTAGATTTGCCTCATTGATAAAGGGCTACTTATGGAACTTGTTACTCTTGAAATGACTCCACTTGGCATGAGGAGGTTTATCTACGGAAGTACGGCGGCGTTCACGACGAGCTGGCATCTGTGTGCTTGGACCTGTCTGCAGAATATACTTGTTATCATCCTCGTACACATTTTTCAGCCATTTCTCGCGAGAAAATATTCTCATCATTTAGAAGTAGACCATTGTCATCTATTTTCTCAGTATTACTCTGATCGTCTACTCTCGCTGGAGGAACAATTATCACATTTACTTCGTCGGCTTTACGACCATCGACCGCTTTATCATCTTTCAACTCCTTAGCTGTAACTACATTTATTCGTCGAATCATTTTAAATTCCGTATAAGTTAAACAATTTCTCGTTGTAATAATCTACACTTACATACGCGGAAAAGACCAAATGACGTCAATAAAGTCTAACGCCTGGTAATCTCCAAATTGAGGAAAGCTATATTGTAAATATAATTGTAAATAATTATATACACATGCAGTTTGCATTGATTGCCAAGCATAGCAAATTCAATAAGATCTTAACAAACAATTTATTTTAAAAATCATTTTGGTTTACCATATATTTCTATTGGAGTAGCCAACGACCCCACCTATAACTCAGGTAAACTGACATCAAATACCTTTTCAGACCAATTAAACATCTTCACTAAAAATCATCAAAATCGTACAAACGGATCTAGGGTCTGTAAAAAATTGTGTTATCCTGAAAAACAATTATGTTTTTGTAGATCAATTCTTTCGCAGTCACACGGAGAAATCTGCCTTACAAAATTATATTGTGATGTAGTACTTTCAAAAATAGTTTATAAGTAAACTGGCCGATAAAAGTATCGATATTTATATGAAAGGTATTGTTTTCAAAAAATAAAAATATAAATATAAATACTTGCGAAATTTTAATGGATGCCTATTGCCATTTTTAATTTTTTTATTTTCATTAGTTTGTCAGAAAATATTATAAATACTATAACAGATATTCATACAAAATGAGCCATAGAAAAAGACTGATGTGATTTGACGGTTAAAAAGTTAAATTAACTGGCTAGAACCGGTTTTAATGACCGGTTAACCGATTATATACCAATTGTTAAATGAAAGATTTTAAAAAAATATTATTTATTCACAAAATGCTTTTACGAAATGCGGTATTTTTTAGATTGTTTTAGAGTTGAAATCCATTTTGTACTAAAAATATATATTTTTTGAAACAAAGTTCATTGTTTTTTAAACCGAAATTTTCATGATAATTGTTCCTCCAGCGAGAGTAGACGATCAGAGTGATACTGAGAAAATCGATGACAATGGTCTACTTCTAAATGATGAGAATATTTTCTCGCGAGAAATGGCTGGAAAATGTGTACGAGGATGATAACAAGTATATTCTGCAGACAGGTCCAAGCACACAGATGCCAGCTCATCGTGAACGCCGCCGTACTTCCGTAGATAAACCTCCTCATGCCAAGTGGAGTCATTCCAAGAGTAACAAGTTCCATAAGTAGCACTTTATATAATACATTGCCACTTTTTTTGGCTTAATTTTTTTGAGTCTATTTAGTTTTTTTTTTAAATAATATGATTTGTTTTATAGTATATTTTTAAAGAGATATTTACCTTATAGCTTTCTAGGTAACATAAGAAACCTCTTTCGCTATTGCCAAAAAATTAAGGTTTTTAATTTTGATGATTTAAAATTAAAGTTCTATGATTTAATTTTAATTTAATAATATTTTGGCTGTAAACAATCTTTCAAACGTTCAATTCAAATAATCTAAAATTCTGATCTACACAATTTTTCTGGTTCTAATTGATAATAACACTTAAATAAATTGTTTCCTAATATTGGCGCAATGGCGCCATTGTGTACTGAAAATTCCCTCAGGTGTTTGACCAGCACTTACCTTCGTATGTATATATAAATCATATATGCATAATATGATATATACAGAGTTTACCGCTTTAGTTTAGATGAGAAATTATATACAAGTGGAATACAGCACCTTTCGAGCACGTTAATTATAACTACCTAATTAAATATATATTTAGAGAATATATGCTATTTATAGCAGTGCATCAACGTAGAAATAATACTAACATATATATAATACGAAATTGCATATACATACCGCATACAAATGCATACACACACACACATACACGCGCATAAATCCAAATCTAATCTTGGAACCAGCACGAAAGTGGTTTTAATTTTAAATCATGTTTTAGCGCATTTCTGTTTGTGTTTCAAAGATACACATTCGCTTTGGTTCGCATAACACCCATACACACATAAACGTAATACGCATACGTAACAAACACACACACACACACACACTCACATTTACCCAACACACACACACACATACGGTGAACGACAGGCTTTAAGCTGAACATTTACTTGAATGTTGTGTATATAGAATTAGGATGTAATACGGCTGTTGTATGCGCTTGATGTACCTTTACCTTTAGTCACACGCATTTTGCATAAACTCCGTTTAATTAGAACTTCAATGGGATTTTTTTTGTATAGTCGGTGGATCTAGGATTTGATATCTTTTTGGGTGGTATTGCATCAGTGTGCTTCTAACCAGATCCTCATAACGAAAAAGTTCTGTGCACCAGAGCCGAAGACCGTCAAAAGCATATCGTCATCAGAAAATTAGAAATATTTCCTGTATATTGTTAGTGATGTTTTTCGTTCAAAATATCTTTTCCCCAAAACAGTTTTTCCAAAAAAACAAATAATAATTTCACAAAAATCATTTCCCAAAAATTGAGAAATGTTTTCCCTAAAGTATCCCAATAATCTTAAAATCGTGAATTTGAAATTATTTTTTAAAATACAGTAAAAATATACACAATACATATATTTTTATATTGTAAAGATATTATTTAAAAATTTCAAATTCGGTATTTGGAGAAAACATTTTTATTGTTTTAGTGTAATACTACTTTTTAAATTCAGATTTATGGGATATTTGAGATACTTTTGTGACCACGATTTTTGGAGAAATACGTTCTAAGAAATTATATTTTGGAATATTTTTTTGGATTTGAGTTTTTGAGTTTTAAGTTTTTTTGGGGAAAATATTTTTGATACACTAGGTCATCTGCACGATGTCCATTTCTAGGATCATATGGACCTATTCCAGTTATTTCATTACCAACAATAAGTTCTATGCCAACTTTTTTATTCAAAAAATGAACGTTAGACTTTCTATCAGTTGCGGAACAAACGGAACAATTATGGAAGAAGTGTCGTATTAACAAATTGTGGAAATCATCAATTCAAAAGCGTTCAGTTCTTACTAAAACTAGTAAAGAGCGACAGGTTACTCATGCCTATAAAATTAAGTTAACTCAGTTTAAAGAAGATTATTCCAAACTGTTTTAAAATGATCGACATTGCTTTTTGCAAATGCAAAAACAAATGTATTTCCCCAAAAGAGCTCAAGATTCTGAATGCTGCGTGCGAGAATTCCTAGAGGACCAAAGAAATAGACGAAAGATGTATATCGGAGGTATAGAAGATGAAGAAGCGAGAAAAACAGCACGAGTTATGCACTCGGCTGTAATAAAAGATGCGCTAAATCTCCACGACGATAAAGGTAAAATCCAAAGACGAATTCTTATAAGATCAAGAGTAGATCAGAATCCTGTAAATTGTGGGTTTTCGACATTTACACGAACTGCAGATCGGTATGGTACATCGGACAGAGAGGCTGCAGATATTGCTACAGCGAAACTTGACGGCATTGCAAATGAAGAGGACAATACCAACGTTATTGATCTTAATAAGCTACGACGTTTTTGGAATAGGTTTTGACAGTGATCAATCCAATCCAATCCATTAATTTCTAACAGATAACTCCATTTCGACCAATGTGTACCAACACTAATACAGGATGGAAGGGAGGAGTGATATTACATTTGGAAAAAAGCAAAACAAATCACCAATGGTTAGTATGTCATTTGCATGGAAATGAACTTCTTCTTCGTCATTTAATTATCCGCTAGACGGTGATACAAGTGCGGTCCGAGTGGTGTTACTGGCCCTATTCGTAAGGCTTTGAAAGACTGCGAGAAATTGCCGATTCTGCCATTTCATCCAATTAGCTGTGACAATTTTCCAACAGTCTTAAAAAATCTTATTACTGAACAACAATACCTAAATGATATATGTCTTGCTGTTATATCTAGATTTGGCCCGGAAAATTTCTCGAGAATAAGTCCTGGCTAGATGTCACATGCTCGATGGTTGACGACTGCTAATCGGATATTGCGAAAATATGTTGCAACCAGTCAACCATCAGATAAATTAAAGACTTTGGCTACATTTGTCGGTAAAGTATATGCTCGGTGTTGGTTCAACATAAAATCCAATTCTTTTATGCGTCAATGGGGCCAAACATTTTCACGATGATATTAAATTCAGTCGTTATCTTCTTGATTTCATTATATCGATAATCGATCCTGTGATACAGAATAATGGGTATTTTGGGCACTGTGAAAACATTTTACTCGGAATGATGTTTGACTCTCGTCTCTCCGTGCGTTAACTGGCTTTTCAATGCATAACTCTGGCAAGGACATTGCCACCTCAATTTAGCCGCAAATTTAATGTCCCTGAACTAAATTTTTGATGCAGGAGACTACTATGACCTGGTGGACTGAAAAGATGTAAACTTTACGGTGCCACCCATGCTTCGTTCATTCACCGACTAGCAATTAAAAACATTTGTCTCAAAACCAGGGACAGAACTTTGGGATCTCATTAAAGGTCTTCCATGCTCTCACAGGCGCTTGAAAGGGCAAATGAAACCCTAATAGACACATCTAGCATGGTTTGTGGAGCTGAGAATCGCGATGGAGTTGTTCGAAATAATCAAAAGTTTCAAAAAACATGGACCAAATTTGATACCAAAAAAAAAACGTTTTGACACATTTTCAAAAAATTAAAAAATACGACAATACTTTTTATTCAATTAATCCCATCTTTTGCATACCTAGGCCTATTTAATTTTTGAGTTTACAAAAACTCCATACACACGCAAACCATCCTAGTCTTCAGTACCCGTCATTTATTGGAACAAAGTACCCGGTTATACACTTATATTTTTTTCAAATTGAGAACAGAGAACCGGGTCTAAAACCAAAACCGGGTCTACAACCGAGAACCGGTCTTAAACCGAGAACCGTGACTAGAACCGCGAACCGATTATATAGAAACGAGAACCAGGTATAGAACCGAGAGCCGGGTCTAAAACCAAGAATCGGGTCTAAAACCGAGAAAAGGATGTAAAACCGATGAGAACATGGTCAAAAACCTAGAACCGGGTCTAGATCGTTGTCTGAAACCGAGTAACATTAAGTTAAGAACCAAAAACCATGTCTAAAGCCGAGAACAGAGTAAAAAAACTGAGATTTTTAGGTATATTACCAGAAATTGAGAAGAACAAATAATCTACAAGAAACACTGTTTTATCAATTTTTATTGTTAAGTTTTTGATTTGTTTTTATTTTTCAGTAACCTATTTTTTAATTTTAATTAATTCAGTTTCCTAAATGAATATATATTTGTTTAATTCAATATTCTTAGATTACAAATATTTTATAATAAAGAATTCTCTGCAATTGTTGGTACATTTTAAATGAATTTAGCGTTTAATACAATTGGTTCGTTTCCTCTTGAATTATTAAATTATTATTTTTAAAAGACGAGCTTTTGCTATATTGTAGTTTTTTTATAATTTATATTAGAATTCGAGATACAAAATATATTTTAGTCAAAACATACTTTTGTAGTTTCCTACGATTTTAATTTATATACATTTTTTTGTAAGGTATTTTATTAATAATAATATGAAACATCTTCCCCCGCCTTGAGTCTGACTCAAAACAAAAACCAGTAGTCTCCCATTTTGGGTAAACCTACCTTGAAGAGGCAGGACAAAAACCTTAACAGACTGCTGACGGATGAAAAGATGGTGGTTATGCATTTTCTTCGTCGCGTGATGCGGATGACTAGATGGCAAAACCACAAGCTTTGTCACAGAAATAATACCAATCAACAAGTGTCCAGGATTCAATGGTTGGAGATGAGAGGGATCGTCAGTGATAGGCATGATAGGGCGCGAGTTCATACACCATTCTATTTGAGTGATCACAGTGAATTGATTTAATGATAATTGATTAGATGGCAGGATGCGACCATTTGTTTAACCGCGGCTTCCCATATTCCGCCTTGGTGTTAAAAAGCGCCAAGTAATTCCGTAGTTAGCCAATTGTCGATCTGGAACAACCTTCTTGGTTAATTTTCGCAACACAATTTGCGGAGACAATGTTATACGCATTTCGAATGGTTCATCAAAATTAACGTCTGTAATGGCGAAAGGAAAAGATCGATTGGTCGGGGCCGACGGCAATGAGCCCAGCAACTGCTCGGTGGCTTTTCTTCGGAAACGAATGCATATGACACATTCATTGATCTGCTTACGATCAGCGATTCGCAATAATGGAACTCAAAAACTTTGACGAACTGCGGCCATTGTAAAGTGATTTCCATGCTGTACGCATCAGCTGCGATCATTTTGGTCAGTGATGCATCAGCTCCAGGTCTCTCATGAGACCGTCGGTATCGATGAATGGATTCAGTTTCAATAGCTGTGATGAGGCAGGAATGCAAACTTGGGACAATCCCACAAGCGTTGACCGACGGAAGAGCAGCATGGACAAGGTATGATTGACTTGTTTGCAACAAATGGATTGGATAACCGAGGATTATTTATAAACTCTCTTACGTCGTTTAGAATATACCTCATGTTGATGATTATTAGGGCGCTTCATGATGACATTACAGCTATATAGATGCGTTTTTGAGCAGAATGATCATTGGTTTTAAAATTACGATTGGCTAAGAAACGTCGTGACAAGAAGGTCTTAAGATCTGGTAACGCTGGCATAGCAGACACATTACGCGTCATTTCCCATTCATGGAGTGTTTCTCGATCAAGTTTTCGTAACATGTAAACTACGATCAACGGACTCCAATTATCAGTATTAAACTTTATTAAGATATTGTGCCTGCCATGAAATCCACTCTGTAAAATTTCCATCAAATTTTTGAAATGTTATTTCTAATATCTTTGGAATCGAACGTTCACGAATCGGTGTCCAAATACATAGCAATGCAGGCAACTTGTCCTTTACGGCTGTAATATGGTTGAATACGGCATATTTTATAAATGGCGTGTTCTGCCACGTTTAATTGTCACGAACAAATTTTTTTATTCGTGGTACTTGAACGCAGTTGAAACCGCGACAATATGCCTTCTAAAAATCAACTATTTGATTATTTTTTAAAATTTAACAACGTATGTGCTTTAAAATAAAGATGTTTTATCTTTTTTCGTATTTTTTGGATTTATAATGCATGGTCTACGTTGGGTGGAGTTTAAGTGCCAGTTTTAGTACGAGTTTCAAGAACTCGACCCGCGAACTACGTTGTGGATTAAAACTAATTACTAAATAAGTAGTAGCAACTTCACTCTAAAGAAAATAAACAGTGTACATTGTCAATGACAATCTATATTCAAAAACATAAAATCAAACTTCATAACAAACATACATTGTTGTTATTTTTGCTGTCCACCGAATATAATATGTTTCTACCTAATTGACTACATTGACAAGGGTGGACAATAGCTAAAAGGGAAATTGCGGTAAAAGGGGAATTGTGGTCATTCCAAATTTATTATCTATTTAAGCTGTCGAAAGACATGTATATATACATCTCAGCGACAAAAGTTTAAATACGCATTTCACGGCAGAAGTCTGCTGTTTCTGCTTTAAAGATTTATGTGATCCAATAGCCCTATTTCAGCTTGTTCTGGTTTTTTGATTATAATCCAATCTATCTAATTCTAAATGGTAAATACTCTATCAGTCATTTTTGTTGTTTATAGCAAAATGTCAACATAAAAGTTACACTGTTAACATTGCGTCGCTGTATTCGCAATAGCTGAATAAAATTGAAGTTTGCAGCGTGTCGCGTGGTCAGTTTTATGTACAAGAATTGAATATTTAAAATTTTTAAAACTTGCACTGAGCGCAACGTAGACCACACATTAAAGATTCCTTATTTTAACAAATATAAAGACAAATATAACTATGATAACAACAAACGTCATTTGCCGATCAGGCCGATAATACGATTTGCTAAGTTTGTTATACATCTGCTAATTGTTGTCCGCAAATGTTCAGAAATCGTTTGTGTTCACTCTATTTAAACTCAATTTCAGCCCGATTATCTTACAAAAAAAATAAAAAAAATTGTAATTCCGCCAACACCTAAGCAAGGTTTTGCTAGTCTTTTGCGAAGCAATCAAACCATTTGTTATTGCTCTAGTAAATTAAATTCTTTTACCGCGCTACCGCACGCTTTTCTTCGTGCCGTTTTTACTAAAAAAAAAACAAAAATCAAATCTGACCATGCCCAACATGTATTTTGAAGTAAAAGTGAACTTTACCCATAGAAAAATAAGGGTGTCCGCTAAAATTTGAAAATGCGAACCCATATTTTGGGGTAAAATGTAATGATGCAGTTTTTTTAAATATATATATATATATATAAAAACCTAACCAAATAAAGATTTTTCATACAAACTTAAAAGCCCCAAAAAGGTTGAT
>JAAAKO020047023.1:0-11509 GCA_010015015.2 Bolitophila cinerea
GAAGAGAAGCTTATTTGCTGTAAAACTGCATAGGTTTCATAGAAGTATTTTTTCTTGAAATTGCGGTTTGGCGAACCATTATATTACGTATCTATAGAAAGAAAACCTCTTTCTATATCGAAGGATATAATTCGAGCGTATTTAAAGGCTTTTACCTTAGGATTAGTATATTGGTTAACAAAACATTATTCTCCAGATAATTTCTTTGTAATTATCTTCAATATTTCGAGTCCACTGTTAAAAACACATTAGTTTTTGTTTTGTTTACAGATTTAGCTTGTTTACCGAGACAAAAGTATGCTTAAAATTAAGCATTTGTACTAAAATATTCTAAAATATACAAAATAATCTAAAACTATCATTTATTTTAAAATGAGCTTAAAGCTCGAACAAGTCGGTCATAAATTGATTAAATTTGTAAGATACGCATTTCTGCCTTACTCATTTGAAGAAACGGTTACAAACGAAAAAAAGCTGAATTTTTGTTGTTGCCCTAGTTATAATCATCATTTCATATCCTTTATCACACAAGTTATCGATCGATATTTTACTTTATCTTCGTTGATGTTAAGGTTGTCTTGGCGGAATCAGTCCTCTCATCATAATATATTATTTAATCTATTATTTAATCAATTCAATTAATCAATTTAATAAATAAATCTTTCAATAAATCAATAAATCAATCAATCAATAAATCAATCAAACCATTACTCAATCATACAATCAAATTTATCTAAGTATTTGCTCTTTCAATCTAATCAAATTCCCCCAAAATAGTTTCAATTCCTATTTGTACAAAAAATATCTACTATTAATTCTGACCACTCATTGTCTTGGAACACGTCACACCAGCTGCATTCAATTATTATCAAATGTACGTCTAAAACATTCCGATTGCAATACACATCATCCGATTGCCTCTTAAATGCCACAACATAAGGAATAATTCTCAGAAAATGATTCAAATGTTATCATTGCATTATTCATATACAAATACATGCATAAGTATATGTATATGTACATACACACAGACTCATACACACAAAGTCAAAAACAAAACACATAAATTGCGAAATTCAAATATTATGTAAATTAGTGCTGAAGTACAAATACTACACTCACTTATGTAGTATACCTGATATTCCAACGAAATGCATGAAATGCATTAAATGTATCGCAATGTAGCACTTACGAAAGAGAGAGAGATATACGACCCAGCAAATGCATTTCACTCTATATCTATAATGTTTATCGAAATGAAAACACCTCAAATGCATTTTGAAATATCGAATTGAATTGCGTTCAAAATATATACAAACTTAAAGCGTGTGGCACGTCACACCAATGACCACCAAAAACAAACTTACCAACCACCTAACCACCCCCACTCCCCCTCAAAATGTAGCTTTCACTTTGCGTCCGCGTCCGCTATGCAATGCAGTCCAATTTAAATGTATACGTGCCCGCGTGCAAAGTTGTTTCACTCTTGTCGATTTATAGCGCTTCATATTTCTTTTTGAAAAACATAAAACATATCAAAAGCACTTAAAAACTTTTCCAAAAGCCCTTTTCTTTGGAGAGCAACCACTCGCGAGCTTTTGCCGAACTGTCAATACCATATACACAAACACACTGACACACACACACACACACACATTCAAAAGAAACATGTAGTATACATAAAGCTTCATTCAGCACAACATCAAATATTGATTAAACATTTTCCACGGTCGTCACGGGGGTTGTTTGAGAATATTATATATATATATATATATATAAATGTATACTATTATAGTATATAAATGTATAGTAGAAATTGCAAAGCAATAATGTGCAGCACAGCAGCACACACGTCACGCCACGTCTCACCACACCACTGGGATTGAATCGGGTTTATTCACTCTGGCCACATGGAATTCAACATGTACACCGACAATACACGGTATATGTATAGCTAGATATAATATACTGTATCCTATATAATCCTTCTTAATTCCGTATAAATACAGAGTATACCACCCACTCTCACTCACACACACACACACTCATACACACGAACGATGTCTCCAAAACTTTGCCAGCAAACGCGTGCTTTCAAAAACTTTGGAATCGGTGACATTCTATTGATCATATACCTCATATACAATATAAAATATATAATATATATATAATAGACATATACCGTTATATTATCCTCGAGTCAGGCATCCACCGGGGAACCACCAATGATCTGTGGCATTTTTGTCTATTTTACAGTGCACTGAATTTAATACAAAATCAGGAAAAAAGAGAAAAGCCAAAAAGGAACAGGACGTTTTTTCGGTGGACGGTGACTGCATTCACTGACTTCTCTATTTTTATAAGCAGTATCTTGAGGAGCACGCGCACAGAGTTCGCGATAATCTCGTACTCGCGAATTGAATTCCCATGGACACGCACTTTGACGTCGACGACAAACACTTCTGGCAAACGACACCGGCAAATGTATACTAACGGAAAATGTGGAGTGCTGAGTGGTTCATTACGAAAATGCGCACGCAAAGAAGAAGAGGAAAATTTATATAGAGAAAAGCGTTTGTCGGTGTCACACATACACGCACACAAACACACAGGCGTCGCGTCGGTCGTCGTCGATTGTCGGGATTGCGTCGCGTCGGCTCGAATGCCTGGATGTTTTATTTTATATAGTCAATTCTATAGTTTCTATATAGAAGAGCATTATTTAGAGTGCGATCGTATGTGTGTGTGAGCGTGCTGAGCATTGGAGCGTGGTGTGTCTGTGTACAATGTCCTCTACCGAATATACAGAGAATAATGGAATTTGGAATCCTTGTGGAATGCTCATGCGCATCAGGCGCCTGGGTGCTGCACACTGGGTGGTGGTGGTCTGACAGGTTGACGAACAGTGGAAAATGAGCAAATCGCTCTCATACTTTCTCTGGCAGCCAAACATAATATATAAATGTTTTATGTGTGTGCTGAACAAAAGGATGTTATACTCCTGTTTTTTTGGGCCGAATGGCATTTCGCTAATATACACACTCATTTAGTCATCAACATCATCTAATATGTATGTCAAGAAACCGGAGGTCATTTTAAATGCGTTTGTGGTTTCTTTTGGAAATGTATGGCTGCCTGATTTAATGGTATTTTTTATATATAAATATACTAGCTATTAGTTGGTTGAAAACGTGACGTTTACTTTTTATAAAAAAATTGAAAAATACGGACATTTTTTACAATACGATATTTGTTTTTCTTCCAAAATTTTAACAACTTATTTTACCATAAATAAAAATATATAGAAAATATATTTTTTTCGATCTTATTATTTTGTATTTAAAAAAATAATGATATATACTAAAATAGTGACATATATGAGTTTTCAAACCTCCTTTTTCTAAATATTAAACCTAAGTCAAATAGCAGTGCAGTGAGCGATTTATTAAAATTCATTTTAACTCATTGTAATTTTTTTATATTTTCGGAACACTTTATTGAATAATATGGTGAATTTAATAAACAGGAGCTTCTTTTTTGTATTTTCTAAAGCACACATTTGTATTTTTAAGGTTGTCAAAAAAGTCCTGCTGTATTTTTATTGAATTTTCATTTATTCATAAAATTGGTTACAATCATCCGATTAAAGTCAAATATGCACCGTTTTGTTTGATGACTAGTTCCCAACGAGATGCTTACTTCATAATGCCCCTCTTATATAAGCTCTATTGGCAAAAAACTCGGAGAGCCTATTTTTATAGGCCTCTTTTGTGGCCAACTTCCGACTACCAAGCGCGTTGTCCTGATGGAAGACAATTTGACCTCTGTTGATCAAAGATGGCCTCTTCTGCATGAGTGCTGCCTTCAGACGGGAGCAGCTCATAGTAGATGATTTTCTGCCAATCCCACCAAACACATAGCAAAATATTCCTGGCCGTCAATCTGGGCTTGGCCGCTTCGCCGTGCTTCGACCATGACCGATTGCGCTTCAAGTTGTAGTAAGTAACCCAGTTTTCATCGCCAGTCACCATCCGCTTCAGAAACGGGTCGATTTTGTTGCGATTCAGCAAAGATTTCCATGCGTCGATACGGTCAAAGAGGTTTTTCTGTGTCAATTCATACATCGAGCTTCTTTGTTAATCGAAGCTTCTTCAAATGGTTTATAACGGTTTGATGACTCATGCCCAGCTCTTAACCGATGCTACGGCTGCTTCTATGCCAGTCTCTCTCGACCAATTCAGCGATTTTCGACGGCAGGCCTTCCGGAGCGAAAACGTTGAAACCATCGTTGTGCGGTGGAAATGGAAACTGCATCGGGTCCATAAACTGCATTTTTGCCTTTACTGTACTGTAAAATATGCCGGATTTTCTTTTTATTTTCCTCCATGTTTGCGACGCTATAAGTCACGAACGACTAAACCAAACAACAAACATTTTAGCGCGTGAAAAGACCTTTCCAACAAGCTATAGCATGACCCGATGCGACCCAACTAGAACTACGCGCTTGCAACGACAACCTTTGACAACCTTATATAATTTTTTAATAAAGGATTATTCAGAGGTATAGAAGTTTGAAATGGAATAAAACAAGGATACATTTTTAAATTGACATAAAATTGACTTTTTTTTAAAGATAATCTTTTGGCATTATAATTAAAATATGATTTCTGGCACATGATCGCCACGGCTGGCTCGGACGTAATCTTATCTAAAGGTCTAATTTTCAATCACTTTTTCCAATATTTGTGGCCGTATATTGGCAATAACGCGGTGAATGTTGTCCTCCAAGTGGACGATCGTTTCGGGTTTTTCGACGTTGACTAGCGACTTCACATATCCCCACAGAAAATAGTCTAGAAGCTTTAAATCGCACGATCTTGGAGGACAATTCACGGGTCCGGAACGTAAAATTATGCGCTTACCAAACGATTCCTTCAGTAAATCAATTGTGACACGAGCTGTGTGACATTTTGCGCTGTCTTGTTGAAACCACAGCTCATGCACATCATGGTTGTTCAATTTAGAAACGAAAAAGTCAGTAATCATTGCTCTATAGCGGTCACCATTGACTGTAGCGTTCTGGCCAGCATTGTTTTTAAAGAATTGCGGACCAATGATCCCACCATCCATATCTTCACTCCAAATAAGTCAGTTTTGTTTATTGACGTAGCCATTCAACCAAAAGTGAGCTTCATCGCTTAACAAAATTCTCTTATGAAAATCGGGATCAACGGCAATCTTGTTTTGGGCTCATTCACTGAATCTACGCCTTGTTAGGTGATCGTGTGGCTTAAATTTTTGCACGAGTTGGATTTTGTAGGCACGCAAACCAAGATCTTTCCGCAAAAACTTCCATAAAGTGGATGGACACATATCCAATTCCTATGCACGGTGTCGGATGAAGCAATGGCTTCTTTTGTACGCACTGTAGGACGTATATAACTATAGTTAGTCCATAGTTAGTCGAATTGCTGTAATGGACGATTATGTTGACCTTAAAATAGACGTAGTGCGCGATACGTATTTCGAACAGAACCATTATTTTCATAATAAATTTGCACAATTTGGAAGCGTTGTTCAGGCGTCAGTCTAACATATTCATCTTGAAATGCCAAACCAAACTTAACACAAATCACTTGACAGCTGACAAAATGGCTTCCAGTTTAAACAGTGTTGCCAACTTAAAATTCTATTCCTCTAAAAAAACACCCTTTTTACACAAAGTGAAGGAAAAAGAAAGATTTTAATTCATGTAATTCTATAAAACGTAAAATTCGGAAAAATGAGATACAAAAAAATGATCCTGAGCCGCAGAAAAAATACGGAATGTAGGATTTCTTTTGAATTAGCTTATCATGTATCTATCTATCTTTTTCTCACCACCCCTACACTCAACTCATTCTCTCACTCTCTCAAACTATCGGTGTATCTCTGTCTCTCTCTATTACTCCTTTTTTCTCTCTCTTTAAGTCTCTCTATATCTCTCATTTTACGGAAACCTACATAATTAAAAGAAATTGTTAAAATAATGATTTAAAAACATCCATTGTTCCAAAGGCAACAGAACGCTCTGGCAAACAGTACTACACTCCTGGACATACATGCCAAATGTATTTATGAAAATATGTATGGTATCTAAGTCACCAGAAAAATATCCACAGGAAATTCACAAACATTGGAATGAAGATTGCTATCATGAAAATACTTAAGTAATATGTACGTCTTAAGTTCAGCGAGTATTCGTGTGCGATAACCGACTATAACGTCAATGCCAACAGTATCAAGATCGAAACTAAGGACTTCAATGTCATCTGTTATGCATCAATGTGACACTCCAAAAAGTATTTAATACGCTTCAATATTATTAAAAAAACATGTTTTTGTTTATGTTCTGTATATTGTAATACAAAAAGAGAGATGAGAGATAGAGTACTTTTATTCTGATGGATGTATTACACTCAAACCTTTGGCTTTTAATACGTTAATATTAACCATAGCATTATTCTATGGTATTTGAATTACAAGCATCTAGAGACCATACAAAATTACAAAATTAAAAAACAATATTTAAAAATAAAATCTTTCTGTAATTGTGTATATTTTTACATCAAACAATTTACTATATAAAAATATAAGTGTTGCCACATACACTTTAATAATTGCGTTCACACACATTTGATGTATATATTATACGTTAATATTTTTTTATAATTAATGTAATACCAACTTTTCTGGTGTTAAGTATTTTTCTGTGATAATTGCGAGTATGTAAAGTAAAACTTTTGTAATTAACTTCAAACCTTCTCATTAGTTATTTTCACAAGTGCTTTTCTCTATATGCGTGATGTGTGCGTGTGTATGCGTGTGTGTATGTGTGTACAATTTTATGACGCGTCGTTTGTAATTACATTCAAAGCTATTAAATAATACGAAAACCAAAAAAACACGCATCCAACTTTAGCGCTTTAATATTATATATTCCTTGTTTTAATTCGTTAAAGCAATTTTGATTGCAGCGATTAGGCTATACTATGCAATTAGATAATTGTTATACAGTTTTTGATGGACGGAGAACATGGTCGACAAAGTGATATTGGAAAAGTGTGTCGTAAAACGGTTTTTTTTCCATACGATAAGTGTGTGTATTTTTTATGAGAAATCGTGTATATATAAAAATGCGAAGTAACAGTAACATGTAGCAGCTGTCGTACACGCTACGCAAGCCATTATATTAAACGTATTTCCAACTTTTCCGATGTTGACAATTTAGGTGTATAATTATACAATAAAGATTAAAGTTAAGCAAAGTATATTATTTTCAATAGCGTTTTTTGTTTTCTACTTCATTTTTAATTATAATAATTTCCTTTTGATGTTTTTGATGTGCCAATCTTTGATGAGACCATGAGAATTATGCCTGTAAAATCCCTTTTAAATGACACAAAAATTTTAAATCTTTTAAATTCTTTTTCTTACTCATTAGAAATTGTTTAGAGCTCTTTTTGACTGCGTTGTATTGAAGGATCGTACACGTAAGGTAATTTGAGATTTTATAAATCTATATGGGGCATGTAATCTACTTCTAAACATTTTTAGTACATAGAACACAAACAGGAAAAGAGAGTGAAATACGGATTAAACAGATTATTACAAGGCATATTTTTCTGTAACCGATTTTAACTTTTTATTGGGTATAAAAATACCCAAAAACAGAGAAATCTAAAAAAAGAAAGTTAAACCGAAAAGAGAGTTATAGGATTTTTATTCATGGACAGAAAAGGGAAAGGAAAGGAAAAAAAATTGAGGTCATATCATGTATTGAGTAATTAGCAGGATTATTTATATGAATTTTGCTAGTGCGTTTGGGGAGAAAAAATTTCAGAAGAGATACTAACAAACACCAATTAATACATTGCCTCAACTTCTATACTCCTCTTTTGGAGTATTTATTATTAATTTTACTAATATTTTACTTGTTTTTAATACTATTTTACTGTCATCAAAAAAACAAGCAACTCATTTCATCATAGATATAATTTTAATGGCTTTACAACAACAAAAACAAAAACATAATTACATACAATATTATAATTTTAAAATATACCACGAAAACTATTATATTAAAAAAACATAATATAAAAAACTATAAGATTATTTACCAGGGATTGAAAAAGAGTCGAAGCTTATTTTTTTTTATTTTTGGAAGTTGTGTCTATTTAAAGTGAACAAATCTGACATAGTGTCCAATAGAATAAATCTGAATACAGCCGATAATTGTCAATTTAATTACGGTAACATTTTTTTCTTGGTAACAATAATTTATTCATGGTATAAAAAATGTATTGATCATATATACGATATACCACAATTTTTTTAAAGGAATGATCTATTTTAACCCATTTTCAAGTCATGATAATTTTAAAAGCTAATGGTAAAGCTTTTTTCTACTGTACTCACTACTATACATAGACACGAAATGGATGCGTGTATTTTAGTTTATTTTGTCGTCAACTGATGGCTTTTACGCGCAGATTCCCTTCATTACATACATGTTTTAAATACCTTTAATTTGATTTTAACGACCTTTATTGTAGTTTACGGAATGCTCTAAAATACTTGCTTTTTCTATTTATTTTATCTTTTTTTTTGGTTGATTTCCTAGAAATAATGTTTTGATATATAGTGTTTGAGAGGTTTTATCGCTACGTAAAGAAATCGTTTATTTCTGAAAATTCGGCGGCCACTTCAAAACCTTTGCTACTAGTGGGTCGCGGACCCCATTTTGGAAACCGCTGATCTAGACGAACTTCCAGCTAGCTTGATTGAATTGAATAATCCGCACCTGTTTCCTTTTGTTTGGAGGATAAGCTTACCTTCATGAGTCTTGTTGGTGTTTAGGGATTTATGTATAGTTTAATTTATTTAGTTAATATATATTTTTTTAAATGATTAATTAAATAATTTAGCATTTCTGCTAAATGACTAGCAAAATTTATTATCTAATATAATAAATGATTTAATTTCTAAATCTATACCTTGGGATACTATAAACAATGTTAACTTTCAATTAGCATAATTTACTCTTTTAAATTATCTTCTTTGTCTTTTGCGCAATCAATCAATTATGTCTATACTTAATTGCATTTAAAGCTAATCATGAGACCCCGTCCCTGCAAACCGTATAATCTGCCCGGTCACCATAACAATATAATACAAAAACAACATATAGCATACCTGCTCCGGGTTTTTGTTCAAAGTAATCGTTTTAAATTTAAATGGTAATACTCTTCGTTTCTAAGCCTACCGTGGAAACGTTTAGTTGACCCATCCCACCCAAAAGAAAAACTCACCAACAACCAATTACCCGACGTTGTGGGAGCTTGTGTTTTTCTCCGTATGTTACCGATATTTTGCGGGAATTGTTTTAGCTTGACAGTGCTAACAACACACACACACACATATACAAGGAGCACAGACACAAAACAAAAGGACATTTTGAATGTTGAATGGTGTATTTGGCGTCGTTTACTTGAATATTATAATAGGAGGCAGAGGCATTATAGAAAGGACGTTTTTTGCGTGGAACCACCATTACATGCGCTCGCGCGCCCCCATTTATTTCTATTTCTCTATATATATGGTGGTGTATGCGTGTGTGTGTGTATTTTCTAAGATATGGAGCAAGTTTCTTTTGTATGAGAGTATGTGTGTGTGTGTGTAGTAATAGATAAACGAGTCGTGTATATGTGCGAATAGACTTTGTGCGCGCGTAGTTATCTTTTGGGGGCAGACACACATACCCATACATACACAACGGAGACACACCACTGGGTTTCTTGGTTTTATGTGAATACCATACATACACATACACATATATGCAGTATAAACACACACACGTACGAAGAAAAGGATACGACGACATAATTTGCTGAGACATGCGGTTTAAACTTTGGAACATGTTAGAGGGGATTGCCAAACTATTAAATGCAATGTAAGGATGCTATCTACACAGAAGACTTAAAAACATCTTTATCGATGTCGTAGCTCATGTGTGTATGTGTGTGTATGTGTGTGTATGTGTATTCTATACACATACGATATTTCGATGCCTGGGCATTGGATGTTTTGACTTATATATGTCGGTGGTTTGTTTTGGCTACGGTTTTCTTGGGGTTCACCCAAATGTATACGCCGCCTGTAGAGACCCCATATTTATTGACTGCGTATGTGTGTGTTGTGTTTTCTTCGTTGCGAATGTGTACTATATGAATTTTAATTGTTAAATTATCGATTCGAAACCGACGAGAGTGCATAAAACTTGCAACTGCAACTGCAAAAACAAACAAATGCACGCATTTATTTATGACTCCGCAGAGGAATGCTGCGCTTACATGCACATTTACTGTGGCATTATATAGCTTTGTATACTATATATATATAGCACATTCACACACATAATTAATTACCAGCCGCAACGACCCTTGAGAGAGTAATGCAGAGGAGCTTCGTATGTTATATGCTACATGCTATATGCTATACATAGTTTATAATTATGTCGTATATTTATACATATTTATATGTGTACGACACAACAGTAACGGCGCGCCGTCATCTAATAATTACTGCAGTTCTCAAGCCGTTCGTTTGGTTCATGTAATATCTTTACATTATACATTATACAAGTATTCTACTGCTACATTTCTAAGAAGCGCGGGAGTAAGCGGTTGCGCACGCGCGCTCATCTATTTCAAGAAGACGCGTCGCGTCGTGTCGTCTGTCGTGTCGCGCACGCTCGCGTGGTGTGCTTAAGAATGCGCACACATTTTTCAACCGCATTTTCCATCCGAAAAGAAAACAATTTGTCGCACTAAGCCATTAAAGACCGTTTTAATGTGTCGCGACGCGTTTGGGGTTAGAGCAATTTCGGTGTGTGTGCTGACGCAGCACACAGTGTGACGCACGTGGCAGTTTTTGGAGATTTTTTTCTTGAAGTTTTTCATTTTTTATTTTTGTTTTTTGTTTTTTTTTTTTTAATTCAACAATAATACATTTAAAAAGATAACGAGAGAGGTAAAACATATTTTACAACAAAGTATTTCAATTTTGTTTTTTTCTTCAATTTTTAAATATTTTTTTGTTATTTGTTTTATTATTTTTTAATCTATGTCTCGTGCAAACGAGTCTATGTGCCAAATTTTAGTTGGATCAGATAAGTGGAAGTGTAACCCACTAAAGTTTCAAAAGATCATTGTTGTAACATTGTTGCTCAAAATTTGTATTGTAACACCAAAATTTGAAAAGTAGTTGATTTCTGTTTGTTTGCTATCCAAAAAATACGTTTTTCTTACATTTTACCTGGATGGATCGATGGATAATAAAGAAAAGATATTATCCATTGGTCCATTCGATTGATCTTTGAATAATCGATATGATTACCTGCACTGATGTAATTAATGCTTTTAATCAAATAAAATCACATGCTGTTGGACTTGATGAAATTTCACTTGAT
>JAAAKO020047034.1:0-11508 GCA_010015015.2 Bolitophila cinerea
ACAAGCAACGCAGAACCGACCAAAAGACTTGTATTGTCTGAAACGGCAAAAATATTCGATCCATTAGGTTGGCTTGCACCAGTAATAATAAAGGCCAAAATAATGTTTCAGGACCTCTGGTTGCTAAAATTAACATGGGACGAGCCACTTCCATATGACTTGTCTGAAAGATGGAAAGAATTTAGAAACAAGTTAACAACCCTGGAAAATATTAATATTCCTAGATGGATCGGCGCATTAAGGACATCTAAAAGAATTTCATTACACGGATTTAGCGATGCGTCCGAGAAAGCATATTCCGCAGTAATATATTGTAAAATTACCGATGAAGAAGATAACGTAAGAATTACTCTGGTCACATCAAAAACCAGAGTAGCCCCCATAAAATCGTTAACCATACCAAAACTAGAACTATGCGGTGCCGTTCTTCTCGCTAATCTCATGCGAACCACGAGCAAGACATTAAATATACCAAAAAACGAGTTATTTGTATGGTGCGATTCGACAATTGTCCTAGGATGGCTAAAAGGACACCCGAGCAAATATAAGTCTTTCGTAGCCAATCGACTTATCATGATACATGAGATATTGGACTTTGATAAATGGAAGCATGTGATTTCAACCGAAAACCCAGCAGATTGCGCTTCACGAGGTATAAACCCACAAGATTTGAAATCATATGATTTATGGTGGAACGGTCCAGATTGGCTATCAAAACCAGATGAAGTATGGCCAATTATTGACATTGAAATAACCGAATTGGAATGTAAAAACAAAAAAATTTGCACTTTTGTATCCGTTAATATTGAATTTGTGACTAATTTATTAACTAAGCACTCAAGCTTCTCAGCCTTAATTCGACATACTGCAATATGTTTCAGATTTATTAATAATTTAAAATCGAGAATACTTAAGTCTAAATCTAATAAGACTAAATTAACAAAAACATCACTAATATTATCTGCTGAAGAATTGTGCAAAGCAAAAAATTGGTGGATTCGAACAGTTCAACAAGAAGTCTTTGCAGAAGAATATCATAATTTGAAAAAATCTTTACCAATATCATCTCGGAGTAAGCTTCGATCATTCAATGTTTTTCAAGACGATGACCAAATAATAAGAATCGGTGGACGTCTGGAAAATGCCACAACTATGACATATTCTGAAAAACATCCCGTTATTTTACCCCATAAAAATCATCTAACAGAATTAATAATTTTGCACGCTCACATATTGACATTACATGGAGGCTTTCAACTTACAACAAATTACCTGCGTCAAAATTATTGGATAATTCAAGGTAGAAATGCAGTGAAAAAGGTTATAAGGAAATGTGTACGATGCCACAGATACTCCGCAGTCCCGCAAGGCCAGCTAATGGGTAATTTACCAAAACCACGCTTAGCTATAACAAGACCATTTTCAAATACCGGTGTCGACTACGCTGGACCAATAAACGTTCGTTTAAATAAAGGACGCGGTTATAAATGCACCAAAGGATATATCGCAGTATTTATATGTTTGTCAACCAAAGCAATTCATCTCGAAGCAGTAACTGATTTAACCGCAAACACATTTTTGGATGCCTTTGAACGATTCACAGCAAGAAGAGGTCTGTGCAATCATGTTTATTCGGACAACGGGACAAATTTTGTTGGTGCCAGTAAAGTATTAAAGAAAAACTTTGAAAATTATGTCCAGAATATAAACAATTCAATTTTTGAGAGACTAGCAGATTCAGGTACAACGTGGCATTTTATTCCACCCGCATCCCCACACTTCGGCGGACTTTGGGAGGCCGGAGTAAAAAGCATGAAATCACATATGAGAAAAATACTGGGCACTACGACATTAACATATGAAGAAATGTCGACCGTTCTTTGTAAGATTGAGGCATGTCTAAACTCGAGGCCACTGTGCCCTCTAAACGATGATCCAACAGATCTTAGTGTTCTAACGCCAGGTCATTTTTTAATTGGAGGTAATTTGCTAATTCCACCACACTCAGACACCACAGAAATAAATACACTAAGACTACCTAAGTGGCGACAAATAGAAAAATTAAATCAGGAATTTTGGAAAAGATGGAGTCAAGAATATTTAACGCGGCTTCAACAAAGACCTAAGTGGACGTGTCGAAAAACAATGTTTAAAGTAGGTGATATTGTAATATTGAAAGACGAAAATTTGCCCCCTTCGAGATGGGCATTGTGCCGTATAGAAGAAGTGCACCCAGGTACAGACAAAATAGTCAGAGTGGTCACGCTACGCACAAAAAATGGGCTTATAAAGCGACCGGTAATAAAAATCTGTTTGTTGCCAATAAGCGACAACGACAATTAACTCAACTGTAACCGTTAACCGTTAACCGAAATTTAAACAAGCGATCAAATAAACATTTGCACTACAAGTGCATACAAAATGCATATGAATTAAAAAAGTGAGACATTTGCACTTCATGCATAAATATACAGTTATACATTTGCACTTCTTTCACATATGAACAATAAAGTATTTCAAATCAATACCGTGTCGCGTGACAGATAAAAAACGAAATGATACTCTCACCACGTTTAACTTCCGGGAGAGCAGATTTCATCTCCACTGATGTGATCATTTTTTACATATGATCAGACTTCGAGAGACTCCCACTTATTTCGTGTTCCGAGCAATCCGCTGCCACCCCCCCTGATCATGCATAGGGGGATATCTAAAATGGGACTACAATTAATTATTGCATTAAGATAAATACTGCATAATACGTCTCCTTTCAGATTGACACATTCTCCCTGAAGCAGTTCCAGTACATTCCCGTTTCAGTCCAGATTCCAGTTATCGTCCAGGTGTGAAGCAACACCTTTCCAGTCCAGTTTTGTGGTCTAGTTCTGTTCCACTCCAGTCCTGTGAACCAGACCAGTTACACCACTTAAACAGTATCCTGGATCCAGCTAAACCGCGGCCTGCCTCCCCGAATAAATGCCAGGGGAGATTTCATATAAGTTAAGTACCTTAATATTATTATTATGATCAAAACTATGCTGATAATATTGAATTGTACACAAAAAATACTCACGATGTCACGATTTTATGTTTTTGTATTGAACATCTTTATGAAAATATGCAGTCGACTTTGACGTGCCAAGTTTAGAGACCAGTTTTAATATATTAGAGTAACACGTATTTTAATAGTTTGAAGACGATAAAATTATTTAATTTATTATATATTCGTTAAAATGTATTAGGTAGCTTTTATGGTAAATAAATTAAATAATATTTGAATTTTTAAAAAAAGCGCGTAAATAAGCCATCTGTTGACGACAAGAATATTTAAAATACTGCCTCGAATTAAAGAGATGTTCATTACATGTCCGTACATAGAAAAACTGGTCCATTTCGTGTCTATATTTTAAAGTCTATGCTTGATACTGTTACAATAGAACTGTGTTTGCAAAATAATAATACATTTGTGTAATTATGGCAAAGAGCAATAAATAGTGCTTGCAAGAGTTAAATCAAATCAGTTTAAAAAAAATATTTAAGTATTTTAAGCAGGTAAGTCGATTTTTTTAATGCTGTACTTTTATCAAATTAACATAAAAATGTTTTTGGTTTATATTTATATGTAGCACCGATAGCAAATAAAAGATAAATATTAAATAGTTTTATGGAAATCAAAGAGTGCTGAGTTTGACGACGATTTAATTTTTAATGGTGACAAATATCTTCTCCAAAATATTGAAAATCTCACAACATCGTTGAGCTTTTTCGAATTCTTTTTCGCCAAAGATAATTCGACGATTATAACTAGGGCCACCAAAAAGAAGATTTAGCTTCTTTTTTGTGGCAATTGTATCGTCAGATAAGTAAAGCAGAATTACGTTTCATACAAATTCAATCAATTTAAGATATACTTGTTAGGGTTATTGCTTATTTTAATATAAATGCTTATTTTGGTTTATTCTGCATATATACAATTTATGTGAATTATATTTTCTTAGAATTTAAGATTTTTTTGGGTATATTATGTGTTTGTAATGATTTTTAGAGCTTATTTTAAAAGCTTTTAACGATGCTTTTATGGCTTATTTTAGGCGCCCAAAATCATATTTTTAGCGCTTCTTTTTGGTTGCCAATTATAAGCAAAGATGTAATAAAGAAATACATGGGAATATGTATTATGATTTCCATAGTTTATGTTCCTCATATTAGTCGATACTGGAATCCAGTTGTGGGTAATAAATTTATAATGGAAACCATTTATTTAAATAATTTAAAAAAAATTAGACGATTTCTCCATTTTAACAAATAATGAACAAATGCTGCCACAGAACCATCGTAATCATGACAGACTTTTCAAGATAAGAACACTTATAGACAGACTTTTTTGGTAAAGTTCCAAATAAGGAATGTGTGTCTATTGATGAACAGTTCTGTGCTACTGAAAGTCGTATTTACATAAAACAGTATCTCCCTGATAAGCCTCACAAGTGGGGCTATAAACTGAGTGGTTTAACGGGTTTTTCTTATAAATTAGAGATTTACACCGGTCAGGAGAATGATGAGGCTCGAAGATTACCTTCAGAAGATAATTTAGGATCATATGTGCAAACGTAGTGATTCGTCTGTTACGAAATGTTCCAAAGAATTGTAACTACAGAGTTAATTTTGACAACTATTACATAGTTTCCCTGGCAAAGCAAGGTATTCGAACTGTTAGGACTATAAGGCGTGCAAGAATACCAAACTGTAAAGTTATGCCAGAGATCGAATTGAAAAAATAAGTCCGTGGTTTTGTGCATGAAACCACTACAGATATTGATAGTATTTGTCTATCATATGTTGCTTGGAAAGACAATACAATTGTAACATTATTGTCAAGTTTTACTTTTTAAATAAAATCAAGACCGCAGACAGATTCGACAAAAGACTTAATTAAAAGATAACCATTCCTTGCCGAAATAAAATCAAAGAGTACATCGTCAAATGAGAGGAGTAGATCTTCTAGAAAGCTTGATTGGACGCTATAAAATAACGATGAGAACTCGCCAATGGTACATGCGCATATTTTACCACTTAAGGGATGTCGCAATGTGGTAAACTCTGGGTTGCTTTATAGAAACGTCAACGATAAAAGCAACATAAAAAACTAAAACTTGCTGATTTCCGAATTGAGATAGCAAGACAGTTAACATTTATAACACTCTATATATAAGAGTTTTTCATTATTTTATATTACCCACTTTCTACTCCTAAACGTGGCCGAATATCAATGGAACAAAAACTTTTGGACATAAAGCGAATTAAAAATCCACATCATCTCATATATATAACCGAAAGACGTTCACCTTAATAATATTAGTCATTTTCCAATTGTGAATTCAACACTGCAAAGACGTAAAAGCCCAACTGTGTAGGATCATTATATATTCAGTGCGAGAAATGTAACTTAGACTTATTTCTTAATAAAGATAGAAATTGTTTTCTTTCTTTTCACAAACCTTGAAGTTATAGAAAATTGTAAAAACAAAAATTTTATTAGTTTTTAGTTGTTACCTTCTATATAATTTTTGAAACAAAAAAAAAATAATGGTAACAAAAATTTATTCATGGTAACAAACATTATTTTCTTGGTAAAAATAATTTATTCTTGATAAAAAAATGTACTCTTTGAAAGAAAAAAAAATGATTTCGGCGCAATATTTTTTTAAATTATATTGATTTATATTTACTCGAAAATATTTATTAGTTGCTGTTATGGTCCTGTTTTAGCTTTAAAAAAATGTCTTATACTATAAATTTCCAAATATTAAGTATGTACTTTTATTGTGTTTAACAAAATTAATTAAATGAAAACATTTTTTTATTATCATAAAAAAACTAAAACAAAAAAAAATAGGAATATAATAGAATGCTCATGAGATTATTTATAATTCGATAAACAATTTATTATACTGAAACCAAAAATCGTACAAAACGACATGAATTTCGGACGTCAAACATCACAGTTATTCAACTAAAACCATTTGGGCGGGTTCAAATAACGGTAAAATGAAAAAATTAAAATGTCAGAAAATCTTTTGATGTAAGCTTTTAAACTGGAGGGTGACTGGATAAGTTTTTATCGTAATACGGTCTAGTTTACACGTGTAAAATTATATCAGTAATATCGATAATATTAATAATAACATTAAGAATATCTGATAATATATTAATAATAATAATGCAAATAATAATTATAATAATAATAATAATAATAATTTCAAATAATAATCGATAATATTAATAATTTACAGAGAATATATTCTCGAATACTTTTTGATGCTATTTTTATATATTTGATCAGCTTAAATCTCAAAATATTTAAATTATACTAAAATAATATACATGTACCCGATACCACCCGATTGCCCGATGTACCCGATATACCCGATATATTCGATATTACCCGATGTACCCGATGCCAATTACCCGATTTACCCGATATTCCCGATATACCAATTATTCGATATACCCGATATTACCCGATATACCTGATATTACCCGATATTACCTTATATACCCGATATACCCGATATACCTGACATAGCCAGGTGTAATCTCCAGATGATTTCCCAAATTATTTTGCATGTGTTTGCTTGTTTTTGTGTGTCTTATATGTCTATGTCTTGTGTATTTTGTCTTATCGCATGCATTGGACAAAAATAAATAGAAAAACAATGTTCTTTAAATGTTTGTTTTACGTGTTAGTTTTTAAAAATTATGATGTTGGCCGGAATTGCCTCTAATATATCAAAAAAAATGTTTAAAAAAATAATAAAATATATACGTTTACCTTATCATTAAGAAGATTAATTCCCTTGAAATAGCTGGAATTAAAATAAATATAAAAAAAATCCCTCTTTTCCGTTATCCTCGAGTCTTGCAACTCGAGTTTCCAGTTGGAACGAACGTGGACGTGGAGATAGGAGTTGAGAAGGAATATGTACACATTTATTTTCCTCAACATATTCCTTCTCCATTTTCCAACCGCCGCAGCCGTCTCCAGGTGTGTATTTTTCTCTCTTCAGTGCATTAATGGATGTCTATATATGCATACTGAGTGTATTCTTGATTTTTCAAGACACATTATATACGCGCGGCATATGTGGACAGAACTCGCTTCTCACACAATGGCGGGCTGCAATTTCATGTCACCATATTAATTAGTTGCATGATACAATGCATAAAGTATATAACAACTATTACGATTGTATATCGCAGCAGCAAATAAATAAACTATCATCATCGTATACAGAAATTGCACCTTATATTTTGACGAACTAATATATTTAATTTATTTTTAATTTATTTACATTATTATAATTTTTTATTTATTTTTTTATTTTTTTTAAAAAAAAATGATAAAAATGATTTCAAATAATAACATATATAATTTAATTGTATTATAATACAATTAACTAAATTATAATTCTAAATTTTAAGATTTGAATATATTTATTTTATGTAGAAGCAATTTTGTTCAAGATGAACCCATTTCTTGTTATTTTGCCAAAACAATATGTATCGAAAAATAAAAATAAACATGGTGACGTTTAGTAAATTTCAATATACATCACTATAATTGGTCATAAATACATAATATAATAATAATAAATATAATGTAACCTTAAATATTTATACATATATATATAATTAAAAAAGATACCGCAGCTGGTATTGATCCCGTTCCACGACGAAAGTAAGCCTAATAAGGCATAGACTTTACGGCTCTACACACAAGACTTGACAGCCGGCCCGCTGATAATTTTGAGACTTTTAGCCGCCGATGTCAAAACCTTTCAGCTGGTTAGCCGGCTATCTGCTTATTTTTGGCCCAATATACGTACAATTTAAAAAATTAATTATAAATGTTTCAAATATATAAAAAATCTACTAAAAAATTTATATATAATATATAGAAATTAAAAAAAAAAAACAATATATCTAGAAAATATCCAAAAATGTTTTAACCTAAAAATTCAAATAAAAAGTGGGTCTTATTTCATTGGAAATTCGATCATCTATATTTTAGTACTCTAGGGACGATTTTTTCAGATCAGATTCAATTTTAAATTATCACTGGTTTGCTATTAGCTCGATTAGATAATCGGAGAATGATAATCAATTGATTAAAATTGCTATTTCTTCATCTTCAATTATAGATGTAATCAGAGCTAAAAGCAAATCAGTGATTAGGCGCTAATCATCGATTTTGACAAACTCCGTTAATTGATATAGGATTTTAATGTGCGTGCAATCTATATAATAGTATATATATGATAGTCGTTTTTTTCTTCTAAGGCGGCTGAGCCGCCAGCAGCCGAAGTGATTTTTATATTAGTCATTCGCCGGTTAATTTTTAACGGCTAACACCTCTGCTACATACTACGCTTTTAAGTATGCTGTTAGAGTACATTTTAAAATTCAAATTTTAATTCCTTGTTTATAATTATACAAAAATTATATCAACCAATGAGTACGCGATATTATATTCGCGAGTATTCTTCTTATGGAATAATATCCGTAATATCCTTAATTTACAATGTAATATCAAAAATATATTAAAAATATCTTAAGAAAATTGAGAATATAATTAATATTCTGAATAAGATACTTAAGAATATCATAAAAATATCGAGAATATTAAAAATAGTATGGTAATATATTGAAAAATGATAATATATTACGAAATATATAATATAGTGTACACATTTTTTACGTATAGTGAAATATGGTCTCGGTGATTAGGTTAAGATCATGTATACGTGTACACACTACCGTTTTAGATATAAAAAAGCTAACAGCAAACATGGTTATAACTTTTAAGTATTTTGTACTCCTATACTATAACATTTTTAAATATTATACAGTGTTTGTGTTACAGCCAGTGTTGCCATAAATATAGCAGGATTATCCAGTGGACATCTTATAAATTAAGTCACATTCGTATAATAAATACCTAAAGTAATACACATTATTTTGGATCCGCACAACCGCAACAAATGACTGTGTGTGTATATGTGTTAGTGCCTGTGTTGTCATTATGAGTTATTGCTTGACGTGTGTGGGCACTTTTATCACTTACTTCAATCAGTCGCGCGCACGCTCGCACTCACACACACACATACACCAAACGTCCTCTATACACAAGTTAAAAAATAAACCTAAAATTTCCGTGCGGTTTTATGTTTCTCTTTTGTGCACATGTTATATTTAAACAAAAACAACTAAAAAACAACAACAACAACTATATACTACACATCAAAAATCCGTCTTGAGAGCAATTTGTGTGCGAAAAAACATAACCGAAACGCTTCGCTGACACGGACATTTAAAGTTCATAAACCAGCAAAGGCGGTATAATTATATATATATATATACTATAATATTCAAAAATATATCTTTGTATATTATTCTCTGTTTTGTGTGCGCACGATCGTAAAGGAGCTGTGAAGATATGCCGCAAGTCACGGAGCGGCATATATATATACGAACATCGAGCAACAACCCTTAACCAAAAAGTCATTTTATTGCGCTGATTCCAAACAACCCCCAATAAAACGAACGCCTTGCGCATTACCAGTACGCATCACGTTGTCAAAGTCTCATATAAAGTCAGGCACCCATAAAAAGGGACACGACCGACAACTCGGACGAACGGTGTCAATAGTTTCCTGGAATCATCTGTACGATTAGTGTTTAGTGTTTGTTATTTCATATGTATATATTTTTTTATAATATATGTTGAACAACTTTTACTTGCTGCCATATATTACACAAGAATTATAAACATTGATAATTTATTTGTTAACACCCGTGCTAAACGCAATGCACCGAAATGTGATAGCAGTTATATTGCTTAAATTATGTTTGCTCAACACTTACACTCGCACACACCGTTTAACATTTACCGTTTAGCTATATAAGTATTATCTTATAGCCTAAAACCATCGACAACGGAGGTCAGACAACGACCGTTCTTTGCCTTAGCTTTAAGAATGCATATATTAAGATTTACATACACATTTAGACAGCTATAATTGTATGGCAGTCACCGGGAAAATCTGCGAGGATCTTTTAAAGTGTGTGGCTCAAGGACACGCGTAAGGACTCAGGCGTTTTTTTGTGTATATATTTTAATATTGTATTTTAAAGTGAGATATATAACGAATTACTTTTATTTAAATGATTATGATTTTTGAGCTATAAACAAGCGGTAATTGAGAATATAAATAATTTATACAAAAAAAGGAAAACTATATTTTGTGTGTATTTTTTAAACTAAAATATTTCTTATTATTGTTTTTAAAAGATAGACTTAAATGCCTTTTTTTACGAGAAATTCCATCAAAATCTCATTTTAAAATTACGTTTGATACTTGTTCCTTAATTTTTTTGATATATATATATATATATATAAACATTTTTAAATTGCAAAAGCATATTGTAATTTAAAAAGTGTTTTTTTTTATTTTCTATTTGTAAACAAAACCTACTTTAAATGTTATTTAATTCGGCAAACAATAAAGTGTGACAAAAAATTTAAAATAGTCCCCCAAAAAAAGTGCACAAAATAAATAATTAACAAAAAAGGTTCCAAATACAGTTCTATTCAGGCTGTTTTTATTTTGTATGCTTAATAAAGCAATAAAAAAAAATATTATTGTTTAATTTAACATTTGTTTTTGTTAAGATATGTATTTTTGAAAAATTATTACCTCATTCTGTTCCTTTTCTTTAAATAAAATACAAAAAATTTAAAAGGTTTCATTTAATATTCTCAGATTATAAATATTTTATATTGATGAATTCAGCTAAATTATAAGTTTTAATTTCTCAAAAAAGTAATGACCGGCAGATAATTGCTCCATTGCTGCTTCGAAAACTGTATTCCAATAACAATAATTACTCGGTCCATTAGAGCTCGATAATATCTACCTAATTTGTCAAGTTTATTGGTATCTTTTTTTACTTAATATTTTTTAGTTTTATGTTTTTGTAATTTTTGATTTTTTGTTTTTAAAACATTTTTAAATGGTTAATTTTTTATATAATAATTATGTTAAAATGGATTTGTAGTGATAAAAAACACAAACAAAAATTTAAAAGATAGAATAATTGTAGAAAATTGTTTTTATTTGTAGAAACTAATTAAATCGGTCTTTTTTAAGAATCGATATGGGGAAGTCGCCTTACCAAAATAAGTTAAACATGAAAATATTACGCAAATACTTACTCACTATTTGTAAACACATTGTTATATGATTGTATAAAAACCATTTAGTTAGTGCCAAAATGACAAATCCCCATATATTATTATATTAGCTATCTAATTCAAAAACTGCACGAGATTGGGGTCCATTCTTATATGCAGAAGTGGATACAGTCTTACTTAGGCGGACGAACACAATATGTTAAGATTGATATTTGGAAATCGCGTTTGTTCACAGTAAAATCAGGTGTACCTCA
>JAAAKO020047045.1:0-11508 GCA_010015015.2 Bolitophila cinerea
ATGTTCATTTCTTTTTTATAATTTGAGGTTCTTAATGAAACTTAGCAAGTAGGCTGTCACATGGTAGAGTCTATTTACACTTGAAAATCGTTGCAGCAATTCAAACGTGTCCTCGAATTTTTGTAAGGCTGTTGTTAATGTAAAAATGTTTTCTTTTTCTTCGACTGTATCAGTGATTTTGGTGATGTTTTGCCATTTACTGCTATCATTTTTAAGCCAAGCTGGTCCCGTCCACTATAATGGATGGGTTTGAAGTTCTGAGGACATTATACCTCGTGATGCTACATTTGAATAATATTTTGAATTTCAGACACACAATTTTCAACTTTTAAGGTACAGATGAAATGTATCATTTTTTATCAACCTTAAAGTGAAAAAGAAAATATTGTACGTATTTTTGTTTACTTAAATAGGTATTTAAATCAAATTGTAATTCAAAAATTCGATTGCATTATGACTTCCTAAAATCTTTTTTATTTTAATCGACAATAGTTAGTTCTTTCAATAATTACCCTAACAAGAATATTATTACATTGAAAAAACTTATATTTTATATTTTCTATTTAATTTAATATAAACTAAACTGATTCTAAATCCAATCAAAAATATGTTGTTTCATATCCAAACATATTTAAACTAAATAAATTATGCCTATAAAACAATAAATCTTCTTAAAGTTATGTTGAATATACCTCGTTCCTTTAAAACAACGTCTGAACCATTACGACGACAATCGATGAAAAGTTGCACCATCAAGTACATCGCACCAGATTTTCCAGAGACATGAAAACTTTTGAAAGTTCAACGCACTTTGAGCGTGAATCCCAGGCTCGCTTCTTTGCACTCAATAAACAATCCCAAAACCAAAAGTCGCGTCAAACAAACGCATTTCCCGCGCTGAAAACTGGTTCAAGTTCAAATTTCCTGGCAAATTCAGTGGCGTCGCTCGCTTTCGCCCGCCCATAATGGATTATCATCACTAATTACCCTAAGCGCTCGGGAAAACCCAAAGTCTGGCCTGAAAATTAATGCGAAAAGTTATGTCAACACTTAAAAACTTATATTCGGTGGCGTGCGTGCGTGCGTGTGTGCATAGAATCGAGTCTGGGTATATGCTGCGGTGCGTTGCGTTGCGTTGCGATGTTTTGTAGCAATGCCATTTGACGCACACGAGATGCGATGTTTTCTGTGTGCAAGCGCAGCGCACGCTCTTGGGCGTTCAGTTATACGGCGAGCTTTTGTGCAAGGGCGTGCTTTGAATTTCCCCTTCGGTTTGTGGGTGTGCTTTGTATAGGCGACGCGCTTTTCTCTCTCATAGCGAGATGTGTGCGTGTGTGTGTGTGTTTGTCAAGTTTGTGTGAGTGTGTTAGTGTTCGGTTAGGCGTATATTATACCGCGTGAGAGAGCGTTCGTGTTTTGGTGTAGTTGTTTTGCATTTTGTGCCCGCAGTCATGCATAGCCATCTGAAGCAGTCGTGTATCGTATGCGACGTTTTTTTTTCTCTTTATTTTTCGTTTTACGTTTTGCCATGCGATTTCCGAAGTTTACGTAATTTTGTGTGACGTCAGAATTTTGTGGCTGTTGTTATTTTGTGGAATATAGCGTGTTTTCTGTTGTATTTATATAGTAGTGCGGTGTGTTGATGAATGTGCTTGGATTTAAATGATGTTTGTTTTATGTGTGCTTAGCTTTTGGTCGCAATTGGTGTGAGAATGTAATTTTTATTTGATACACACTCAAATGTGTGTATAGTACATATGTTTGCACTCTGATTTGTCTACTGTTAAGCTTTGAGAAATGAGTGTAAGAATAGGTTCTTAGCAATTGGTGTCAGAATGATTTTTTTATCAATTGGTGTCAGAAATTAAACAACATGTTGTTTGTTTTTTAAATATTATATTATCGGCATTTGTGTGGACATATATTTTAAAAAGTAGCTCAAATCTGTATTCGCAAGCAAATTTTCATACGGTCAAATGCTTTTGTAAATTGAATCAGTATATGGTTTTAGCAATTAGTGTCTGAAAATATTGTTTTTAAAATTTTAATTTCTCGCAATTGGTATGAGAAAGTATTCTTTATTAAATAATTTATAAAAATGTTTCACTCTGATTTCCATAAAGCTAAGATTTAAGAAATTGGTGTCCGAATAGATTCTTTACAATTGGTGTCAGAATATTATTTTTAGCAATTGGTGTCAGAACTTTAACCGATTGTTGTTGTTTTTTTAAATATTATAATATCAATATTTGTTGATATACTTCAAATCTGTTATTGCAAGAAGATTTTTATACAGTCATAAGCTTTCGTAAATTGGCATCAGAATATGGTTTCAGCAATTGGTGTCAGAATGTTTTTTGTCTTCAATAAAAAATGTTGTCAGAGAATAATGTTATTTATATTTTAAATTCTCGCAAAAGAATTCTAAAATAAATTATTTATAAAATTGTTTCTCCCTGATTTCCATAGAGCCAAGCTTTGAGAAATTTGTCTCTGAATAGATTCTTAGCAATTGGTGTCAGAATATTATTTTTAAGCAATTGGTGTCAGAATTTTAAAAGAATGTTGTTGGTTTTTTAAATATTATATTCTTGATATTTGTAAGATAATATATTTATTTCATTTAATGTTACTGTAATCTGTTTTAGCAATAGAATGTTTATACTTTTTCTTTGTTGTTAGAAATTGGTGACTGAATGTTTAATTTTACCTTCAATACATTTTTTTTGTCAAAAGGTTTAATTTTACTTCCTCGCAATTGGTGTGAGAAGTTTCTGTTAATTATTTATCTCTAATAATAGTTCACTCAGAAGCATTAAGCAATTAGTGTCAGAAAGTGTTCTTTACTTATTGGTGTCTAGTTTAATCTTAGAATTAATATCAATTTAAAATATTGATGATTTCTAAATTATTAATATATAAGCTTCATAATTTGTGTATCTGTTATTCGTATAACAACCCCTAATTGTATACGTATTGCATTCCAAAATACACCCGCAGCGCTTGTGTCACCCGTGCAAAGACGCAAATCAGAGGTAACCCGTTAGACAAACAAATTCCGGCTGACATAACCGCTATCCTATACGCAAGACTCGTCACCGTGCGACATCCGCTAACGGCATTCGCAAACAACAACCCTAACGCGAACATTTTCACGTTTTTATATCAGTGGGTATATACATATTCAATCAATGGGGTACATATCGCTCCGGTATCAATCCTAATAACATTATATTCTGTAGACTTACTGTATTTGGATCGCTTTGTATGTTTATGTGTATGTGTGTGTGTATAGAGTGAATCCCCCTTTTTATTTATTCTGTTTGCGCACGCTGCCACGCTGCTCTTGGCTTCTTCGTCTACGTTTTTATTTTAATACGGGGAGAAAGCGATCGCTTAAGTTTACTCAGGGCGCGCGATACCTTATTTTCCGGTGCGGGTTTGTTTGTAAAGGAAAAATCGCAGGAGCGTCCGTAAGAAATTAAACGTTTTTTCGGCAGCGAAATATTCTAGAAGCCAATCTTGGCGGTGATTCTTTTTTGGGGTTTTAATTAAATTCATTCAACGGGGTTGGGCGCGCGAAGGGTGCGTTGCTCGTTCACGTATAAATGCTGTGTGTGGAATTGCATTTAAACCGCTTGTAACAATTGAAAACTTTGCAGACAACGCGATTTCTGGACGAGCTCTTCTCGTGGCGATTTGGTCCTTTACGGGATAGACATTTACACACAAGAATTAAAAGTCTATATATCGCATCGTTGTATGTACAACGAAAGTCACTTTCCGAGCTGTGCTACAGATTTTGGGTTAAGGTTCATCTGGTCGGTTTTCATCGTTCATTATATGTGGCGGCAGGACAGCCGGAGCTTTTGCCCGCAACCCCAATTTTCGCCTAGTAACCGCACACACCACCACCGCCCGCCGGCCAAGCCATTTTCTCGCAATGTGCGCACGTCTTTTATGCGAACGCGATAATACAATTTTCCGCAGCAGCAGCCCGTTATTTGGATACATGTATGGAGACTACATATATATAATATATAATATATGTATGTGTATATATTAGTATTGTGTATCCAGAGAGTGGCGCATGTATGACCCTTTTTAGCTTTTGCCACGCAACGCGCGCGAGCAGCTAACCCTTCTACTAATCTTAATTAAGCTCCCAACTTTCTGTCGAGAAATCAGCAAAAATGTAGTGAGTGAGTGAGTGAGTGTGTGTGTGTGTGTACGTATGCGCTGAGAATAGATGAAGTACGAGTGTATTCGTCTGACAGGGTGTATTTCTGTATGTTCTATACGAATATAAATATATATATATATATATACATATACATATTATGCTGGTGTTGCGGGAGTATAATTTGCAAATTGAATATTCGCTGGGTAATGCATAACGGATTAAACCCCGAAAAAGATCAATACATCCACACATACCTATGCCGTATTTTAAACAATATATAAATATATACATATAAAGTATTATAGCATATAGACGTTGTACATATACTCGTACATAAATTATATATGTATAGTCGTCGCCAACCCTTTTAGAGCATTACAAGCGCAAGACATGACACGCATTTTAAAATCAAAAGTAGTCGGATCTTCGACCGGGAAATGCGCGGCATTAAACATTACCTCTGCATAAATTATAAGTGTGTGAGTGTGCGGGGGATGGAAGCAGTGTTTCTATGACATTATTGGCGAAAATTAAAAACGTTTTCTTGTAAGACAATATTTTTAGTTTTATTGGATTTTATATTGTTTTGGATGTGGATTGGATACTAATTTGTTGTAAGGTGGGCAATTTGTTGAAGAATTATATTTATTAAGTATAATCTAAATATATATAAATAAATAAATATTGTAATTTAGAGACCGAAATAGTAGTCACTAAAAAATTGTAAATAATTATTAGTAACTATTCAAAAAAATAGTGAAGAAAGATTTTTTTTTTATTAAAATAAAAATACTTTTTTGAAATTATACACATTATATTTAAAAAAAATGAAAACAAAATAAGTATTATATTATATATATATATAAGTATTTATATTTCAAAATTTATTCATGCTTTCTCATCTTTTTCGTTTGCTGGTGTTTTTTTTCATATGTGTCATGGGAATGCCTTCTTAAACGAGAATAGAATGCTATTTTGCACTAAAAGATGCAGCTTTACTGGTTGCAGGAAATAGTAATTTAGTTTATTTTGGTAGTCATATAGTTATTTATATTTTAAAAAAGATACAAAAATATTTTGTTGAGTCAAAATAGCCAAAAATTATGCATAAGATATAAGATGACTTTTCAAAATGTACATATATAGCTGGCATAAAAATAGGTATTTAACTATTTATCCGGTCTCCAAATTATACTCCCATCAGGTTTACAGAGACAGCATGACTGGTCAAATCATAATAATTAGCTGTTTTGTACTTATATGATGAGATTATTTAGGCATTGAAATCACAACTCCGACAGTTAAAGGAATCCTATCCGACCAGAACAACTTTTTTGGAAAATAAATAAACGTATGATTTAAAACGTTTTTTTGTACTTAAACAACATTAGGCAATGTTTATGATATTTTTTTTTTTACAATTAAAAATAAAATTTACTAAAAAGGGCAAAAAAGATATTTAAAAAATTTAGTAAAAATAGCAATTATAATTAGTTAAATTTTATTATTTACAATTTTGCCTTATATACTAAAATATGAAATTGTTTTTAATACTTTTGTATTGAGAGATGACGATTTACTAATCGTCATCTCTCAATATAATTTTTTTTTAAAGATTTTTTTAAACCTTATATAACATGTTTTTATTGGTAGCAAATGAATAAAGAACTAAAAAGGTTCTGTTATTTAATTTAAAAAATTTAGTATCAAATAAATCAAAGTTTTGAAATAATCAAGATTTAAAAATTATTATTTGAAAATGTGATAAAATTGATATTTTAGCTGCAGTTAACTAAGCAAAAATTAGAACCCTATCAGGTGTATTAGTAAAATTATAATTCAAATCTCACGGAGTGAGTTTTTTTACACATATTTAGTGAAAATTTAGTGAAAATCATATAACTTTATTTTGGAGTTCTAAAAATGCAAAAAATGTTTTTTTATTTATTTATGCGAGCATTTTTATCTAAAGTAAACTTAAAAATATACAAAAACGGTATCAAAGGAAACGATATTTAAAAAAATAAAATTATGTTAAAAAATCAGCAACTATTACTATATAAAAATGGAATTTTAATTTATACAAAACTGAATGCCAATAAAATAAAGTGAAAGCGTAGAAATTGTTTTATTGATTATAAATGATATATAAATAATAAAAATATAAGAGCCATTTAAAATAAATTAAATCATATTTAAATATAATGGGTCCTAAAATTAAATAATAGAGAAATAATTCTAAATGGCGGAAACAATCCCTTTTTCGATTTGAATTGAAATATCACATATTTCCTTTCAATAAACACGGAAAAAGAACTAAATACTTAAAACATAGATCGCATTTTTTAAAACTGTATGCTTTAAATTTTTTGATAACCTTTACACTTTATAGCACTCAATATGTAATTAATATTTCACATCTTTTAAATAATGCATTATTTTTTTTATTTCTTAGATCTTAATATTATTTGTCACTCCTATAATATTTACCCATGTTCTTATTAGAATATGGCCACTGGACAGGTAGAATTGGTCAAAAATATAACATAAATTGGAAGAAGTAGTTAAGATAGATAGATATTACTTCCTTAAGGAAGTTTACTGCAGGTCTCGAATTTTGAGACCATTATGCCTTCTTCAGTGTCATTGTTTCATATGCACACGTTTAGGTGTATTTCACCATAGAATCAAAACAAACTCCCCGTTGGAATTTAGTTACTCAAGTTTATAAGGCCCCTTATCCAATAAATCTAAAAAGCTCAACTTCCTTATTAACCTGAACAACAACAAGGCCTGAATATTTTGCCAAATAGGGCATTATTCAGCCTTATTGCACTTCTGCCTGAATAATTCTTATTTCCCTCCAATAGTAAAGCTGTTTCCTGAATTTTATTTTCATTTGAGAGCAAACATTTTTTTTTATAAAATTTATATAGGATATAAAATTAATATTTATTTAAGTAATCAAATTTATATATATAAAATAAATAAATGGACTACATGGTTTATGGGTAAGGTAACACAAAAGGTAACACAAACGTCCATGGACCTTATGTCCGCTTTTAAGAGGACATAAGGTCCATGGAGGTGTTGTCCGTTTAGCAAATGGAAATTATGTCCACATAAAAACGACATAATGTCCAAATGGAGAATTTGATATTATGTGGACATAATGTCCATTTGGAAATTATGTCGGATTCTAATTGTTTTTTTAACTTGAAATTATGTCTTTTTAAAAACAGACAGTCTGCTTTTAAAAGGACATAAAGTTTATTGGATATTATGTCCATTTGAAGCAGACATAATGTCCATCAAAAAAATTAAAATCAAATCCATGTATTTAGAAGAACGGACATGGACCTAATGTCATTTTAAAACTGACATGGACCTTATTTCCGAAAACATTATGTCACCTCACCGGTTTATGTAATATTTTTAATTGATAAAATGTTTCTTGGTTCTCATGTCCTCACCCTGCATATGCCAGGGGAAGAGATACTGTACTTAGCATAGTGAGGTGACTGCTGACGGGAATTAGTCAGTTTAAAACTTAAAGTCCATGGACATCATGTCCGTTTTTGGAATTACATTGATTATTTCTTATGGACATGATGTCTGCATCAAACGGACATAACGTCTATGGATTGTATGTCGGTTTGTATCAGACATACTGTTAATAGAATATGTTAATCTTAACTCAGTTACTTAAAACTTTTTAAGTTCTTTTAATTTTTTTTTAATATATAATTGGGTAATTGAGGCAGAATAAAGTTGTCAAGATTTGTATGGAGGTGATCTGCATTTTTCCATTGAAATTTTACGAGAATAATGCACTGCCGGATATGCATTCATCTCAAGTGAATTTTCGTCGCCTTAGAATTCGTCGTAAACCACTTTTCGAGATAACGAATTTTTGTAAGAATAATGCATTTCAGAAGAATGCACCCTCGAAAATACATTCTTATCACAAAATATCTGTGAGAAGAATGCACTTAAGAAAAATACGTACAACCGATTTTAAAATGGTAACAATTAAATTAAAAAATCGAAACACAATTATTGTCAATGAAAACTTTCAATAAATTTTACATTCTTTATCTTCAAATACTGATAATTAGAAATAAATCAGAGTAAATAGTTCGATGTTTTTATTACTCACAGGAGGAAATTTTCGAAACCCAAAATCTCGGAAAATTCTATCAAAAAAATGTGCATTCAAGGACAGAAATGCAAAGGCCATCGATTAGAATATCAGGATGATAGGTTACTTCATAATTATTCAAAATATATTTTAAATAATTGATTAAAGGAATGACATATCAACTATAGGTGACCTTGTGCAGGTCTGGATTGCGTTAATTAATGAAGATTTGAATAACATTTTGGTTGTTGATTGATCAAAAAAAAAAAAAATTGTTAATATCAACTTAAAAAATCTATGAAAATTTTAAACTTTCGTAAAAATTACATGAAGTTAAATTTTTTACACAAATGATTAAGCTATTTTGAGACTTTAAAAACAAACCATATTATTTCTTAATTTACCAAAAAAAAATGAATAAAATCGCTTTGACACGATTTGAAAGAATTCATACTGTTTTTTTTTATTAAAAACTGATATATTCCTTGACCCCACGCGCATATTATCGGACGATGAAGGATTGTAGAAGTTACCATTTGGGTTCGGCTAAAATACAGGACAATAAATATTTCTCTTAAATTTATAAATAAAATTTATAATATGCAACACAAAACATACAAAATGTCCTGTATTATTTAAAGAGATCAAAAAAAATATTCAATACAACGTTCTAAAATACAGTACTGTCCTGTAAAATACAGTACGAATGGTCACCGTACCTATAGCACATTCGGTCAGTCCATAAGATTGCGAAGCGGCATAGCATAAAAACTTGAAACGATTTTCCTTTTAAAATAGGTAGTAATTGCAATCGAAAAAAACATAATATCTTCAATAACCAAGAACAAATAAATTCTACAGCACATTAATTACCAGTATCGATTTTCGGTGCCGTATATGCTCCCTTATAACGAATGGGGTTGTACCATGCCCACGTTCGTACGAACGGCAACGCATACGCTTGCTCAAACGATAACAATATATTTAATCTATTGAAAAGCTCAGATAATAGATTTTCTTAATTATTATTGCCGGAATTATTACTGTCGTTATATCGAAGAGCAGCGAACGTTCTTACACACACACACACAAATACACAAACAGAGCACACAACCACACATTAAACGCGCTTTTATATCGTATAATGTATTATATATAGCTAAACGCTTAAGAACACGCGGCTCATTGTCTTTTGTGTCTGCGGAATTCGCTTTATAGTCAAATATATCATCGAGGTTCAAGGCATCGACAGGTATTTATAGTGGCGGCCCAGGTACTTAGAATATCTTTGCGACGGCGAAATGGTGCACCGTGAATTAATCTTAGCGCTATCTCAAATGCGTAGAACTATTTTTATATTGAAAATTGCAATATCGTTGTGTTGGTTGCTATCTGAAAATAATATTATGATTTTAATCAGAATAAATATGATATTTAGTTTTGATTATAATTAAGAATATTTTTTTTTTTCAAAAATATAGTCTTGCTTTATATACGATCCAAACATTACATAAGAAACTCTATTATATACACACTAAATTGCCCTAAATGTTAAATAATTCAAATTAATGCGCAGCAACTAAATTTAGGAATTCCTCGAAAATGATCGAAAACCCCTCAAACACATTAGCTGCAATCTTATACGTTCCGCAGGCAATTACACTGCTTTCTGCGTGCGCGTCTTTAAGTATAGCCGGAAAACATAAGGAAAATGTGTACGATGTATACGGTGTTGTGTATATGTTCCATTTGCATTTGCCCCGTGATGCCGCATCACAAAGGGGTTGCGTAATGATCGCCCGCCGCCCTTACAAGCGATGCTATTACTTAAAGCGAATGTCGTTTAATTGGTGCTTACGGCTTACCCGCTATCCCGCGAGAGCACCACCATCCCTCGCGAGTATCCCCGCAGATTTATGGATTAACACGCGCTTTTGTTTTAAAGTCCTTTTCCAAGTTCACTCGAGGCAGAACAAATTAAAAATCAAAATCAAGTTCATTTAAAGAAATGGGAATACGTAAAGCGTGTTTGTTCTCTTGGACTATATTCAAGCAATTTCCCGGTACTCTGAAATAACAATACGCATACCCGAATACACAAGGACCCAAAACCCCTTCCCCATACACATATGCACACACGCACACACACCCACAGCATAAGTCCAAGGGACGTACGGTGCTGAGTATGTGACAAGAATGCGCGTTGCGCCCCCGAATAATTGAGCTGTCAACAAAAGAAGAATCCCTACGGGGGACGACGACGGACGACGACGAAGGGAAACGCACGCACGCCAGGGATGCTGCTGCATGCGCGTGCGGTCAGCATACTTGGACATCCTTAATTGCGATTTTGTGTATTTTTTCTCTGTATTGAGCTGCCTCTGTCGCCCAGAAAGGACAGTCTATCTATACAACATGTATTTTATATGTGTTTGTATGCCAGGAGCGAAAAATAAAATAATGATAAAAAGGTTAAGTGATTTTGTGTGTGCGCTTGGGTGTTTTTCACTCACCGGTGGCCGAATTGGTTTCAGGGAAATGGTTTTTTTCTCTTAAAGGTGTATCAATAATTGATTGAGAACAAGAGATTTTTTGAAAGGTTTCGATGAAAGTGATGTGAATAGTTTTTTCTAGAATTTGTACACGTTTTTAAATATAATTTATAAAATATATTTTTGGAAAAAAACTAAAATTCTTTAAACATAAGATAAAAAAAATGAAATATTTATCTGAGTTTTTGGGGTATTAATACAAAACGATTATTTCTGGATATATTTAAGAAAATCTTAAATTTTAAATTAGGAATATCGATAATGTCTGTCTTTTAATTTAAGACAAACGTTTTATAATCGATTTTTAAATTATTTAATTTTGAGTACTTGTATATGAAGAAATCGTTAATATTTTAACTAGGATGATAGTAATCGATCTTTTCTGTCTGTATGTAAGATAATCAGGTTGACTAGATTGATAGATATCAATTCTGGGTAGTTGAAAGAAAATCTGAATAATGGAAATTGATAATATCTTATCAATCTTTAATATAATCTTTAAGTTTGTTATATAAGCAACAAAAAAACGAATAGAGGAAACGTATCTAAATTATCAGTTTTATCTTTTTCTACACTTATTTTTCAATATTAATTGCTCTTTAATAATAATAATAATTCATTTATTTATACAA
>JAAAKO020047056.1:0-11505 GCA_010015015.2 Bolitophila cinerea
TAAAATAAATGTTACCAATTTAAAAAATAGTGGATACAGCCACAATAGAAGTATTTAGAATAAAGTAAAAAAGAAAAGCACAAGAATCGTATATTCCATAATGAATCGATGAAAAGGGTTTGAAATAATCATACTAAATTAAAAATTTGATATATTTTAGGAAAAAGCTAATGTTTTCAACCCTGTAACTTGGTTAATATTAGACTATATGATTATACAAAATATGTAGGGAAATTTAAATTTCATGCACCTTTAAAAACAAACGCATGTATTTGACGGAATTAAAAATTTTGAAATCCGGGGTTATGTAATCCAAGATTTTGTATTCTAAAATGATGAAATCCGGGAATTTTTAATCCTGGATTTGGATATTCAGGGAATTATCTGATGTCTAAAATGTTTTCAATAGCTGCTTTAGAGCAATTACTACGATTTTTATGGAAAATCCTAAAAAGATTTCGAAACTGAAAACATTGTACGAACGTGAATACCAATTAAAGCGAAATTATTTTCAACTAGTCTAAATCGATGAAAATGTTTTATTTTCGTGTACTGAATAGGGCTGAATGACAAGCCTCGATTTATTTTGGCAAGATTTCAAAAATATTAAATAAAAATAAAAATTACAACTAAAATTAAAAAAAATAAAATTAAATTAAAGAAAAAAATGTTGTTGTTACTACGGCTAGAAGAGCAGCTGTGCGAAAACACAAAACTTTTTGTCGCCGTGATGAGCCCCAATCAACTTTTTGACAGTAAACGTATAGCTATAGAGTTGCAAAACGTTAAATTGATAGATGATAATAATTATTTTAATATAATTTGAATTGTGTAAAGAAGACATAGAAGAAAAATAAAAATAAAAAATAGTGCAAGACTTAACAACAAAAAATTAAATATTATAAAAAATATATCAGTTAAAAATATATCAGTGAGATCATTTATATTTATAAAAGTATGATAATATAAATGTAGGCACATAATTTATTGAAAAGTACGTTTATTTATTTATTTGTACTATTTTTTATTTATACGTACATTTGTTTATATTTGTACAATATTTTTTGTAAAATAACATTTATTTAAAACAAAGTACATAGGTACATGGACAAATATATATTTACAAGTACGGTTTATTTTGATCCATTCTTAATCCATTTTTTCGATAGCAGAAAATCGCCAATCACGCAAATCACTTCTAACCGTAATGCCTCTCATAACCAAACCAAACATGCTATATAGCTGAAACTGTAAAAATATGTTCGTGACGAGTGTACCAATATAATAAAACAAAAAAGTCAAAAATCGAATATACGGTGCCCGCGAAATATAAAAAGTCTATATCTTCTCTTGTCTTTTTAACCCTTCCGATAGACACATGAGTCTGAGACTCTTTTGAATTTAATACTAAAATTATAATTATTTGTATTGATCTAGCCAAAAATCCTCCATAAATGTAAATCCCAAAAAAGTCAATATTTAATTACAAATGCATGAAAATGTATATAAATTATACCAAAATAATGGTTAGTAGTTAGTACACCAGGGCCCTCGACTATCCCTTTGATGGAATTTTCAACGTATACATATATTTCCAAGTCCAGATTCGTTTACCGCACGGGCTAGCTATAGACGAGTTTATTATTTACTCGTGCATACAGAAAATTCAGTTAGCAGTACTTATTATCAGACCATAAGATGCGACTTTAACAATTTTAAAATGCAAATATACATAACTAAAAGTTGTATAAAACAGATGATAAACCGTGTTTTTTCCATGTCCATGTCTAATTTAAGGTTATGACACCCTAAATTACAACTTGATTTTATTCACGAAAGAAACGATTTAACTTTATTTATTCTTCGGATATAACTTGACCAGGTAAAAGCTGTACACCTTTGTCCAATTATAGGGCTAAATTTGATATACAGGCTGCTCCGCGATCTCAACAAAATTCGCGGGGAATGTTAAGAATGATCCCCCTAACAACGTTTGGTCGCTAGTTTTCGGCGCACGGCCCCATATGGGAGATAGGGTAATTAAATTTGTATAAAAAAAACGTATTTTGGAAAAAAAGTCCCAATTTTATTTCTGTTATAATATATTTTATTTTAATAAAGAATAACTGCATCATTGTATTTTATATTTTTACATTCCTAAAAGAGTAATGGGGTATATATTTAATGCATGAGACAACACATTGACAACCAAAACATTTGTATTTGTTTTTATTTTAAATTAAAAACCCGGTAGCGCGCAATTAGAATACTATTTCCGAATGAATTGCTTGTTTTCACTAGTAAAAAACAAGTAAAATGGTAGCTAAAAACAAGTGAGACAGTAGCAAGTAGAATGTCATCTACCAGAGAAACATAATAAATGAATGCCCTATTATCCTTTTAAGAAAAAAAAATCAAAAATGTAATGATGCATTATTTTTTTAATAAAATGGAATTGTCTCCCAAATACGTTTTTTTTCAATCGTAAAACCCCCTAAACTCACATTTGGGGCCGTGCTCGTAAAACTTCCCAAACAAATAATATTAGGGGGACTTCTCTCTAATTCATCTGAATATGTGGTAAACATTGTGGAAAAGCACATATATCAAAGTATTGCCGATTAAAATTAGCTGTTTCTTTTACGATCGTGACAATGACATCGTTACATTCTTCATTAATGGGTGGTGTGGGTGCCTTATTGAGGATGCGTTCTCTCTCGAACGGTCCTCGGTGTCCTGCTGCAACCATACAATTTGCGAACCTCGTTACTCACAACTTTTTGCATTATCAAAACACTATGATTTCCACTGTGTTTTCACAATTTTCATATTTAATTGAAAACACAGTTTTGACGGACGTATGTAACTAACAGATTGTTTTCGGGTAGTGAAAACAAAAATTAGATCAAAACGAATTTAAATTTTTGTGAACAAATAAAGAGGCATCGAAATCAAATTGAAATTAAGTTTTCACAAAATCACTGGTTTCAAGTGTTTTTTTTTAAATCAAATAAAATTGAAAGCAAATTTATGAATTCGAATGATAGCAAAAGAACGAAATTGAAAGTATTTCAGAATCTAATAATATGGTATATTTATAAAGTAAATATTATAATCAACCAAATAAAATACAATAATTAAAAAAAACTAAATAAAATTAAAAAAATAGATTGAAATCAAAAGTCATCTGACCATCCCTTTTATTGGCTCACTGAACCTTAAAGTGTCAAAGGCAAAGTGATTTAATACCTGTTTTGAACTGGGAGATCCCCGTAATTCCTTTGAACCGCTCGACCAATATTTGTCTCATGTCACTTATCTTTTATTTGAAATCGAATCAAATCTAATGAAATAAAAAATGCAATTAAAATAATTCAATAAAGAAATAAATAATAATAATAACAATATAATTAATATTATTATTAACAAATAAAAAAACCTTTTATTTAAACCCATTTATTTGTGTAATATGGAACATATAAAGGAAAAATATATTTTTCTAATAAAACTGAACATTTTTGTTTAACTAGCAGTCGCATGCTGCGATACATATTAAGCATATAAATTATTTAAAAAAAACATTGGAGTTAACTTTAAATTTCCCTAATCTTTTCAATTTATCCTAGCGCCGAGACGCCCACATATTTTACTAATGACGCATAATTTGCGGTCTGGATCTGTCGTATATTCCGCCTACGCGCGGATTTCTTTTCCGGCGCATGTCGACATGAATAATGTGCTCGCTGCTTATACTTTTTCAAAAATATATACACTTTATCTGCAAAGACATATTGTAGTCATATATGATCTGTTGAATTCCAGAAAGTGTTTCGGTTTTGTTTATGAATTATTCCCATTTAGCCTGTAAGGGTTTTTTGTGTGCGGGTGGAAACATATATCCGCAACAAAAATGGTTGATGAAAAGCAAATTAAAAGCAAAAATGTCCCGGAGGCGTTTATCGGATATTTTGAATTATACTTTTATGCATTGTGTTTGACGGCGGATGTTAAAAAGCAGAAGATTGACAAATTCAGATAAGATATGCGCAGAAAATGTAAATGCCTGTGGGTATAAAATGATTATACCTACTCGATTTGTTTGGTATTTATTTTATTATTTTTAAGACAATATAAATTATTAATATTTTCCCATTTTCATTATACAAAATAAATACAATAGATTATATAGATACTAATAAATTATTTAAATTACCACTCATCATTCTTCTTCATCTTTATTACCATCAAGCTTCTGGCTCGCTTCTAACAGCATAAGAAATATGTTTTCACATGTATTCGTCGGCACGAACCGTCTAACAAATCATCCAATCATCTTAAACACTTGCGTCTGTCTGCGTACCTTCACAAAAAACTTTGTTGTTTTGAGCATCGTGTGCCAAGAGAAATAAACATTAAAAGGGCCTCGACGGTCGACCACCATTGCTACCATCTCCTTGAAAGCTCGTTGAACTGTTGATTTAGTGACCAATCTATATTCAGAGGCACATCAATGAAAATGTATTTATTTATGTGTACGGGTGTGCGCAAAAGCAGCCCCATATACGAACCCCGTCGAGAATGGTCGACGAATCACCCACTGATCCACCGCCCACCGCACCACCACCCACAAATGTATGGACTTTACGAAAATATACAATTTATAACAAGTAATGGAAAGCATGTGGTTAACGTAAGAAGCCGCGCCACGCCACCACCGCAGACGTTTAAATCGGGATGGATGTCGATTTAGATTGAACTTGAGTCTACTTCTTGAAGTGTGTGTGTGTGTGTTTTGAGGGCCACTGTCATCGAACTTTTTATCTGAATTGGATACAAATAAATAACATCGCATTTTTCGATATAAAAACATAGAGTGTTTATGTTGACGTACGTGTATATTATAAATAGAAGAAAACTTCAAAGAAAGTGCTTTGAATGAAAACAAACCATACAACCGAGCGGCCGCAATAAAATACACGCAACTCGAAATAGCTAGCTATATAGTAAAATATAGCAAATAGCAATCAACCCTGTCGCGTGGGCGTCGGCATCGTTCGTAACCGGAAAACCCTCAAATCAATAACAACAAATTTAAATTTCCATAAATCAGAATCAAATTACCGACACACGACTCCCTCACGCTCGTACATGCCACTCAAAAAAGCTTTGTCAAATCGTCCCTCGGGGCACAAATTCTTTTGCAATTACTACCCTCACGATTTTATATTTTACCTCGTAAAACATTGAAAACATCGAAAACATAACACGATAATAAATCCTTGTGCGGATATATTTAGACCGTGTGCGAAATCGGTTCTCGTGCACCTGTATAATACTATATATGTGTATATTTGCACAAACAATACTTGAATGCTATGGCCCCGTTTTAATAACAATCGTTGTCCGTTGCACACTGAAGAGGAAGTGATTTACGCACTCTCCAGCGCACGCACAGCCAGAATGTAGAGCATCGCTTTGCAATCGCCTGCCTCTGCAGTTTGAGCTCTTCGCCACAATATCTCAAACTTTGGATTGTTTTTAAAAGCATATTTTAGGTTTACTTCAAAATCTTGTAAAGCGTCAAACAGGTAATTGATATTTTATATTATTATTAATTAAAAATATTTTTTATAAATTTTATTTATTTTTAAAAATATTGTTTATAAATTTTATTTATTTTAATTTTTTAATTATTGGTGATAATAATGAGATCAATTAATTATATTATAAAAAAACTATTTATGTGCTTATTTATATTAAACTAGAATTGCTTTGTCCGTTACGTCATCAGTCGCGCCTAGCATGTAACATTAACATAGTTTTTATTGTGGTTTATATGTCTACGAATTTAGAGCTCACTAAATAAAACCACTTAATAAAATCACAAATCCATGCATTTTCAATCGGATCCAAGTACTGCTGGATTTAGTTTTTCTAACGTACTGTTTTTATTTTAATAAATACAACCTAAACTAAAAATTGATACTGTATTTCAGTTATACATCGCACTTCCGATTTTCTGCATACGCAACCTGTAAGTCATCACACATCATTGTGCGACATACCACCCCGAAGTTATAGATTTTAGAAAAAAATGACTTCACTTACCCCACCTTCGAACGCCACTGTAAAAATAAACTTATAGTGATACCTAGGGCAACCCAAAATTAGAGCTTAAAAAATGTTAGGCGCTAAATAATGAAATAATAAAACATCGTTTTAAGCCCTAAAAAATATGCTCTAAAAATAAATACCGAAAACTTCTTTATATATAACCAAAGAGTTTAATAAAGAGGTAGCATTAAAAATAAAACGTGAAGCCAACAATTCAACTAAATGTCATTTTCAATTGTGTGATTTTTTACAAGCGCTTGCAGGTTTTTGTTTCAACTACAGCAGTGGCGTAATAAAATATTGTTAAAAGTGTGCATTTGTGACCGGCATTTTAGATTGTACACTAACACTACCACATTTGGATCAGCTTCAATGAGTAACCCTCTCTCTTTATTAATCTCTGACATCGACGGATATAATTGAAGCGTATTTGGCTTTTACCTCAGAATTAGTATATATTATTATATTAAATATTTTCTTCTCCAGACAAACTGCCTAAAATTGGTTCTCATATATTACTTTCAACAAGAGTTGCAATGGTTCCTCAAATTTCCTGAAATCGCTTAATCGCAGATTTAGCTAGATTTTCCTTTTTTTGATAAAATTAAAATATTTACTAAAAATGTATATTTGTAATAAAAATTAAGCTGAAATGTGCAAAATAATCAAAATTAAACATGTATATTAAAATAAGCTAAAAAAACCGCAAGAAGTTGGTTTTATATATTTATTTAATTGAAACGTAATTTTGCCTTACTTATCTTAAAATACGGTTGCCTAGCGAAAAGAATGTAGAGCTTATTTTTGGTTTCCCTAGTGATAACCAAAGCAAACATAAAACGCCAAAGCGCGGTTCTTCTATTAGGGATCTGGCAAAAATACTAACAACCACCCACGACCAACCCTAAACACATTATAAGCACATTTAAAAAAAAACCGTCTCCTCTAAACGCGGCTACCATCTTCCTCTAATATCTATCCTATGATCTGAATTGGGTGACCACCTATCGACCACATAAATAGAATTTATGAAAATGGTGATTTTGAAAAATATTACTTGCCAGGTTGAAAATTGGTTTTGTTCATTGTTGCGTATTACAACAAAAGTTGACTCGAGTTATAATTTTGTCATTTCATAACTCGAGATATTAATTTGAAATTCATTAATGGCGATTATGATTGAAAATTGTCTAAAATTGTATTTCATTAACCATCATGTAAAATAAATTTCTGACTAAACAAAAAAAGGTAAGGTTGGCATTTATAATAACTTATCGATGTATATCCAGTAAAAATAATGGGATTGTCATCTGAAGCAGATTGCAGTTAAAACCAAAAACTTGTTTGAGGGCAAATTTACAAATCTAAGTTCTAAAAAAATCTCTTCATCGTTAATGGCAGATGCCCAACGCTCCCAATTATTATATGAGAAGCACAATATAGTCCAAAGTAGAGTAGAGACTAACTGCATAAAACATACAAGTAAACACAAATATCCCAAGTTTAGGTGCATAACTGATGCAAAAACCTGGAGTTATAAATATCAGGAGTTGACTCGAGTTATAAAACACAAGTTATGTTGATTTAAAGTCAAAATCATGCATATATCTACTGGCAGACATAAATGTGACGTAATTATGCAGACATTTTTTTTCTTGTCTGCTACCCAATTATATGAATGGACATTATATGGCTGACATTGGTTTGATGCAAAAAAACATGTGACGGACTTTTTAGAAAAAAAAATCGAACATATTCGTTTGATGGAATAAAGCGATATAAAATGCGTTTTGCAATTGCCGCGGCAATTAGTATTTAAGAAGACTCTATATACTGAGAAAAAGTAGGAAGACGGGACAACTTGTATATAGGGGTGTTATTTTCACCAGAAACGCCATTTTCTTTGTATCGATTGTATTATTACGAAGTAAATAATTGTGCCCAAATAAATATACATTCTCTTCACCAATGGTTCCATAACGTTATTCCTTTGTATATTTTTTTGTCCATGAATTTTCTAATACATCTAAAAAAAACTTTTCGACCAAACAAAAAAAGTTAAGGTGGGCAAATTATAATGGTATTAATTGATACCGATTTAATTTTTTTGATTTTAAAAAACATACTACAAATGTTTGTGTCTGCAGCTAAAGATACAGACTTTTCTGTCTGTAGCAGACAGAAATTTCGTTTGCAGACATTTTTCAAATGTCTGTTGAAGATGATTACACGAGAAGACAAATGGCTGCCAAAAATGTACGGCAGAAACACGCAGACAAAATAATTGGTCTGCAACGACACATTTGCCTGCTCATTACATGCACATACAGACAAAAGTTGCAGTTATTTATCAAAATGTGACAGACTTTTAGAGATATTTCTGTCAATGTAATCTTACACTGGATTGTCGTTTTCACGACAAACTCAAGTGATTTTTTTCTTTCGTTATTCTACATATATATTACTCGGAAAAGTTCAGGAATTTTACACTAGCTTTATGATAAATGTAACCTATCTTACCTGAATTGGCAACAAGATACACTAGCCAGAATTAGATCGTGTTTTTTTAGATCATTTGATATTAGTTAATTTCAATCCTTTGAGATTTACCGCAGAGCGTTTAAGATTGGTTTTGTCAAAGTCCACAATTTTGTATGTACAATTTTGATTGTGCAAAGTTGGTAACTATTTTATTATAATGGTAAAAATAACATAAACAAATGTATATATACTTATACTTGTTTGGCACATAATATAGCAATAAAAACTTAAAAAAATGTATTGTTTGATTTTATATATTTTATTTAACATTGATTTAATATAGTACCTTGGTGAAGCTCAAAGAGCCATTTAAGAAAGGATAGAATCTTCACAAGGACAGAAATGTTGTCAAAATGCAAATATTTAGGTTTAAAAACAAGTATGTAGCACAGATATAAAAAATATATTAGAGTTTATTTCGTGGTTCTTTGTGGTTCTTCCCTCACTGTGGCAATAATAGGATAAAGCACAAAGAGTAAGTTTTGAGATATTTAACATATAAATTATCTTTTAATTCTATATATCGAATAACTACAAATTACAAAAATTTCTTATACTTAAAAAAACATTTTAATTGTGCCCAAGCCCCTCAGTTATAATTATAATTATAACCATTAACTTTACTTTGCACAATAACAATATTACCTTTAGATAGTTCCGATAATTTCTACTTGGTGTCGCCCACTTCGGTAGAAGGATCCAATAGTATATCCATGGCTAATTACTGTTTGAACTACTTTTTGAATTTCCTATTTTCCGATCTGTATTAGCCAAAATCGCACTTATATCCGATACCTCTAACCACAGGTTAGATATTAAAAGTCATAAAAATGAATATACGAAAACAAACAAATAAAATAATATTAAAATATTTCCAAAACAAAACCTTATATATAATAAAAGATTTCAAGTTTGTGTTTATAAATTTAGAGATTATTATTAAAATTATTAAAATTATAACTAGGATTAATAAAGTTCAATTTTTGTATAATTGCATGTAGAATTGATGTATAAATGATGTTTTTGGATGAGAAGCCAGAAAACAATAATTATAAATTTTTAATTAAATAAAAATCATTCAATCCTAAATTGTTAAAATATTTGTTTTGCCAATTTAAATCGTTTTTTTATAACCTATTTTATTCTGTATTTATCGTCCTAATAATAATCCTGGATTTGTGTTTCGTAGCGCGTTCGACGCTGTTCGGCTAATGCTGAAATAAATCCGAACCCGCTGCGCCGCCACCGCGTTCCTGGCATTCGACTGATTTGCAATCATTTGTAATATATTTGAAAAGGGAAAAAGGTAAAGGAACAGATATATTGATAAGAATGTATACTTACATATATAAAACCATAAGTAAGTACAGGAGCTCATAAATATTCTATCTGCTGAAGGGTAGGTAAAGGTGCATACATATATCTAAATATATATACTTAGTAGAAATTCAAAGAATTCTATTATAAGGGAGAATACCCGATCATTTCATTAGGCTTCTCTGTGCTGTATCTACTATCTACCTCCATATTCCTACACCCATCGGATGAATGCGCTCTGCTTTGGCAATAAATCGTATTTGATTTATGAACAGGCGAATTCCGACAAGAAACAAATATAAATTATTAGATAAGATTACGCAAGACAATGTTATTGTGTTTGTGAGATGGATAAGACGTATATTGCCTGAATAATTTTAAATTATATTATATAATATAGTATATAATAATGTTTTATAGTATGGCTTATATACAACATATTAAATCTGTATTATCCTTATTGGTGCTATTGATTTCCGATCATATTATGACAGGTACAGAGATGATTAATATATGTTCAATTTGTAATTGTCAATTAAGTACAGTAATTTGATTAGAGAATCAGAAGATTTTCAATTGTATATGTTACTGCGTATATATAGTTGTATATAATACATTAAACAAGTATTACATAATATTTATATGTATTGTACATTATATGCTGTGTTTATATCCATGAAGCTATTAGTATTCCAGGACAAACCCATCGTTAGGAACGCAAATTTACTCAATACCAAATTACGGCGAGCGTCACGTACGACAAACAGTCATAAAACGCAATTTGATGATGTGCTATGTACTTAGCATTAGTATGTGTCACAGTACGTAACGTACTATATAAAGTTTTTATAAGTACATAGAGAAATGCGTGTCCTAAATTATATTTATTATTGGAATTATATAAAGTGTAGCTTTAAAAGGCATCATATATCTACATTGGACAATAAAAAATGTAGAGTTCCGTATTTAAATTGTATTTTATTTTTTATAAAGCAAAATAAAGAAAGGGGATATTAGATTATACGTGGCTAACCCACTTATTTCGACTAAATAAATTCAAATTAAATTTTATTTTTCAAGCAAGTATGTAAATATATTTAAAAAAACAACATTTGACCCACATTATAAATATATATATATATTGTATATGACCGTCGATAGATTTATCGACTGCTTTTATACGTTGGTTATCTGATTATCTGATCCAGCACAAACTTTTGGCACATAGACTCCTATTCAAGGGACTAAGAAAAATATAAGACGCTTGAGTAGGATGCTCTGCGTCAGATGTTGTGCATCAGAGGTTTTATGTTAGAGGTTGTGCGTCAGACGTCTTATAGGAAATGCATTTTAAGTACTTGGACCTAAGTATTAAATATGATTAGATAATTACGTCTGCACTGGTCAACGATTGGCGATGGCGACCGATTGAAAGTCGCCAGCGATTTGACGTCCTTTCTTCTTCTTCTTTTCTGGCCTACAACCCATTGTGGGTCTGGGCCTCGCGTAACAACGCTCTCCAACCGGGTCTAT
>JAAAKO020047067.1:0-26536 GCA_010015015.2 Bolitophila cinerea
TAAATTCTAAGGCCTAAAAATCATTAGTTCGTAAGTTTGGCTTTTATTTTTGGAAACGTTGGAATAACGGAATATTTTGTCTCTGTGATGGTCCAAACAATTTAGTGTGCAACCCTGCAACAATGAGCTCGTATATGTGATGGCGGCATGCGAGATGAAGTAAATTTTTTATCATTTTTTTCTTCTAGAAAACCACATGCTTCTTTTTCATGTCCCGTATTTGAAGCCGTTTTATCGAAACTCATTCCGACGACATTTTCAGTAACATACCAGACGTTTAGAAGTTGGTATCTAACAGACGCCTGTGATTTACCTTCTCTAGATTTTAACTTTGCAATACTAAGAATCTTCTCAATTTCATGTCCCGTAACGACTATTGCTAAACGTTTAGTAATATTTTTTTCGTTCTGTACCTTTTCCGCGGTTGTATTCTTCACCATCTTCCCGTCCCAATGAATCACCGAATAAAAAGAATAAAAGCTCAGGTATATGCTTAAAATGGTGCAGTATTTCTCTATAGTTTGGAGTTAGGGTACTATTGGACGGGCATTTTTTTGTGGCATTGCAATGTCGCTCTGGACGATAAATAATTATAAATACCCACCTCAACTTTTTTGTTTGGTAAGATTTTGTATGATAGGATATATAGTAGATTTGTGTGAAGTTTTTATTATTCACTCCGCTGAGTAAACATCTGAGAACCATTTTGATCTTTCGACGAAGTTTGCGACGTCCCTGATCATTGATTCCTTATTTGCAGAGATTGAAATGAAGGGTGATCCCAGACATTTCGTTCTGCTGTTGTGTAGAGTCGGGCATAGAGGAAGAGTCTTGTTTTCTATGTTGCATCCCTTACATAAAGGTGATAAAAGCAATGTCCTATTATGATGTTTGTTAGTGATTTTAACTTACGGAACTCGGAAGTTACGTTAATCAATTGTCATCAGATCGTCAATTGGAAAACAAATGTGATCTAATAACTCAAATAAATATAATTAAACCTAATGTTTAAATCACTAAATTCAGTGTTTAATTAAAGGCATAAACATTGATACAACACAGACCATAGTTAAATAATTATTGAAAAAGAAAAAAAGAAATAACGAAGATAAATTAAAAACAATGAAATCGTAAAAACTATTTTGAATGTTAAAAGATTGATAAATTGCAGAAAATCGCTCAAAGTTGCTTATCAAATTTGAAGGTAATTTAACCGGTTTTCTGAAGTGTCAGACAAATAACTTTTTTTTTGCAATCATGATCGGTAAATATAATAAAAATGAATGAATTAGAAAACTAAAATTAAATACTATATTTCTTTAACCCAAGATGTTTTATATTTATAAAAAATAATAAAATCCAATATGTGTACTCCGTTTTGGTTTAATGTACTTTAGTCATACATTTATTTCAAATTTAAAAGAAGAAAAAAGAAATATATATATATATATATATGACCATTTTAGAAACTTGAGATTAGTTTTATTATATAAAAAGATCAAGAGCTCTTAAAGTCCAACTTTTTTATACTCATATAAATATAAATATATAGGTTTACTAATATCAATATATTGCCCAAGCGCCTGAAACAGCCATCGACCATTACACACACGAGCGTGGCCTTTTATCGTGACTAAAGCAGCCCATATCCCATACTTACTCGTCGTAATATTATATTCTACTATACCTCAACCTCACCTTTAACCGAACCACAAAATCCATTGTTATAGAGACGTAAATACATTTCACGTACATTTTCTTCTAATTCTTCTAATTCTTTTTCTAATTTTATGATTTTAAGAAACTAAAATTGTAAGTGGAATTGGGGTTTGTGTGATTTAAACCTTCCCGCAGAATCGAAATCCGACCATTAGTCCGACATGTAATAAAAATCTCAACAGAAACTATTAAAAATGGCTGATTTAAAAATACCAAGCATGCCTTTTAGTCTTGCAACAGTTTCAATCGATAATGTCCGGCTCAAAGGACCAAACTTTTACTCTAAACAAATGTATACAGAAAAAGTTTCTCACTTAAATATGTTCTTCCATCAGTTGGCACGAACGGGTCAATTGCAAGTCGATAAGACGCTGGTTCGTATCCGAAGATTGTGATTCTCTGCATAATTCTGCATAATATATACTGCCTTCATTAATAACCCTCTGAATTAACCCAGACACGCACACCGCGCCACCGCACTGACGCTCCCGCCGACACAAACTATACCAAGCACAATCTACATAATCTCTATACACTAAATCTGACTATTCACACTAATGACTCCTGTGTGAACCAAGCTGCAGCCAGTCAGTCGAACAGGCTGTGCACTTTGCGACCCACTTTTGGCAACGTGCGGTGATGCGTTGGCGAGAGCTTTAACGCGCTCGCGCTTTTCAAACAATTCTCACCGAGCGTCAACGAGCTTTACGCAAATTTTCACCCGAAAACTTTCCTTAAACTTTAAATGAGATTTAATGTTTACACAATCTTGAGTGTGTGTGTTTGTAATATTTACATTGTATACATAAGGAATTATATATATTTTATATATGCTATTACATAAAATATGCATTGCTATCAGTGTGTATGTAGTCGCGTTAGCGTGGCTCCGTGCGTATGTATCCTACAAAAGTTCTATGTGTCTACTGTCTGGGTGGATTTGTGTGTGTGTGTGTGTGTTCAGCTTCAGACGAACTTTAAAAGTATTAAATCTGAAATCTGAAATCTACGAACGTGTACAAACGTCGACACGACGCCATCTCCCGCCAAATCCTTTTGCGTGCCGCTTCCGTCTTGCCAGGGAGCAAAGTCACGAAATGCTACAGCATATTGCTTTTGAATTTTAATATCTGTACATATATTTGCATTTGTAGTTGATCTTTATGAAATGCACAAGTACGCATACTCGCGATTATACATAAATAAATATATGCCAAAACTGGAGACTGCACTTTTGGGATTCGCTGCGCTCGCAAAGTAAAGACACGAGCGCGCGCACGCGTGCGACATTTACTTGCGACAAACATTCATATTTATACAAACATAAAATATTTACTATATTTTTTATGTTTATACAGCTCGCATAATTTATGAACAAAATATCGCTTGTTATTTATTTGCTTCTGCCATATTATATTTGTGTTTCAGATGCCATCACGCGATCGACGCCATTTTTCCTTGTGTCCGGAATCGTGTTGCTGATCAGCTACTTTGTGCTGATGATCGCAATGTGCTCGCACCAGCACAGCCTGTACTTTTTTACGTCTGGGATTCTGTTTATCATTTCGGGTGAGTAATTTATAGATATATGGTCTAGGCTCTAAGTCGTTATTTTATACACCAGTATGGTCCAATGTAAGCCCGCATATAGACCTGATATTAAAAAGGTCATGTGATTTTTAACGTATATTTTCACGGATTCCTCTGAACCACCCTTTTCGGGAGAAGCTTCAAAATGTGCACGATTTTATGCCGGATCTCCTGCTTCGTGTCCGCTGCCTGGCCAGAGCTTCAGTGAATCGGCATGATGGGATTATTCTTATGACAATGATAATCAAAAAACAAGCAAAAACGCGTACTAAACAAAACATAATGAATACTAAACCGAGGATATGTCTCCCGACGGATCATGACCAAGACATTTCGGACGCCCATAAAACACTTAATCCAACAAGGATCCATTGCCCTATCGAACTTGTCCCAGCTGTTCGACACCAACAAACCCTGCTGCGTTTAGCTACTTGCCTTGAAGACACTTGGACAACATGAGACGTTGCCAGGAGGAAACCGCCTGTTCCGCTGAGAATAAAACCGCTGTGGCCTTAGATGTCGAATAGAACCCCGGAATATCAACCAGACGACATGTCCACAAATGGGCAATATATAATGGTCTTTACAGCGAATACTGATGTGATACATAACCTACTCTCATTCTGAATCTAGACCACGGGGATGAAGATTTTTCATCGAAAATCATCATGAGCGATGAAGCCAATTTCCAACTCTGCGGAAACGTGCGTATATTACCCACAAAGAGTCCATACACTAAAATCAAAGTTACTGATGCTGAATGAGTCATCGAGGATCGAGCCCTTTTTCCTAAAACGCTGCGGCCAAACTATTACTAAAGACGGCGAGGGCTACAGAGCCATATGATCAACAACTGTTTCCTTCCTTGGATGACATGTGGTTCCAACCTCATGACCGAGCAAAATTCTGCAGGATAAATTTCCGGATCGCCTAATCTCTCGTTTTGGAGATTTGCACTGGCCGGCAAGATCACACGAATTGACCGCTTCAGACTAATTTTTTTAAGCCACAAAAACAAACCCCAGACTCTTAAATCGAGATGCTATTGTTCAAAGTTTTGGTGAAAGTGATAAAATTGCCATTAAACGGGCCTGTATGCTCATCAGTTCTGGCAGTGGCCGTTTAACTGATATCGACTTGATGAAAACAATATGTAAGGCATCAACACCCGAGAAAGGAATGTAAATTCTCCCATGATACCTTGGTATAAGAGCTTTACTGGAGACTCGGAGCTACCACTGTTTGTATGCCAAAATTGGAGTGCTTAGGAGACCATAGTAATAATCTTTATTTATCGAGATATTTTGGACTTTTTAGTTATAAAAATGAAGGTAGGTCTTAACTTATATGGAAATAGGATTGTATGTCAATAATCCATTCGGCATTAGCCTTTTCACGATTACACATCGACATTAACTGTTTTGTCCTTAAATTTTCAAAGAACAAATAAATTGAGAAAAAACTTTTTATATATTTCCTTTTTTGAGATTAACTATTTTGACATTGGAGAACACAAATTGCTACCGCGCAAAGTTTCCTTTTTACAAAACAAAAAAATATATTTTTAACAACGGCTCCTTTAAAAGGAGGAACTACAATTGATCTCTTAGAAAAGCCCACTCGTAAGGACTTCTTGACATCCTGGTCTAAATAGTTTTATTTCTCGATTTTCGATTATAATATTATCTTATCACTTCTTTTTCGCATCCGCAGTTTTAGGCTGCAGTAAGGATACCAAAAGATTTTCGACGCAAAGTATCATCTAATATACAATCTAATATCTAATACAAATATTTAAAATTAAAATTAATATAACTCCAAATGCTCAATCTCTACCAAATAGGTCTGCTAATGCTCATCGGACTCATCATGTACATTTCGATATTCAAAGCAGAGATCGGCTTCAAGTTGCGTCCACGATCGACCTTGCAGCCGCCACTGCTCACGTTCCGGTATGGCCAGAGCTTTTTTCTGTACGTCATCGGATTTATATCCACCGAGTTCGTGGGCGTCCTGAATGTGTTCCTGTTCATTAGTTTACAGCAAATCGGACGCGAGAAGGTAATTAGAAATTAAATGCGAAATGTGAAAAAATATAATGTAGGAAGATTTTGATACTTGAAATACGTCCCGCTCTAAAGATCAATATGTAAAAACTTATTTAATTTTAAAAAAACATATATTTTTGAGAATTTTAGTCAAACTTCACTTTAATATAAAATTCACTTTTTTAAATAGATACCAAACCAAAAGTGGTTGGACTGTTTGCATTTTTACGTTATTAAAATTATTTATAATCTCTCTTATCATGCACGCATAAAAAGGACTTCCAATCCTCTTCTATTTTCCACAAAACTATTTTTGATCTCCAGTAGTATATTTAAATAATAATACTATAGATAAAATACTATTTACTTATTATATTTAATTAAAAAACTGAAGAATATTCCTTTTTTAGTTGTTTTTTTTTCTATTTTCCAAAAATAATGGGTTACTTTTCTAAATTTCAAATTAGGGAAAAAAGGGATATTACAAATTCATGATAATTATAAACTAAAGGTGAAAACTAAGGTGCAGCAGTGTTATTGGGTTCGATCTCTCTTCTACTTAAGGTATATAGGTACCAAATATTTATTAGGATTTTTAAATTTATATTACAAAAATCAAAAATTGTAATAAAGAAATAATAAATATTTTTAATCCTTTTTTATTTCAGTATTTAATTAAAAAATGAGATTAAATCATAAAATATGTTATATTTTAAATAAACGAATGTAGCTTCTATTTTAATTTTTCAAAACTTTTCCAGAACACCACAATTTTAAAACATCATCGAGAAATGTTATTGTTCTCCAGAAGCTTCGCCGCCCCCATCCTCATATCCTCACATTAATACAATATCCTAGCTGAGCATTTAATTTATCCATACTTTTTCTCCATATACAAACAGAGCTTGCCGTGCTTTCTGTACACCCGTACCCCGGAAAAAGTCAAGGATCTCGACTCGAACCTAAAGCCTTATCACAATGGTGTGCCAGCCGGATTCAATTGCAGAAAGCATTCTGCCCTGCCCAACGGATACTTTTCGCCATTCACCCAGCGCAGGTAATAATCACACACCTTGACACCCACCACCCTGTTGCGTTACGACACGCGAAGGAAGGGTCGATGGTGAAAACATGTAATAATTATTCACAGAGTTTATATGAGTGAAAATATATAAGGGCTTCTTCTCCCTTCTCACGCAAACACACGTGCGAGTTTCGCTGAATTGGAACACGCATGCATATATAAATATATGTTTATTAAATGAAAATGCCAGGAACATTTGTTCAATTATAACTCGTAATTTCGCTCTGTGTATGTGTGTGTCTGTGTGTGTTTATTTTAATTTTCATTATATGTGTTTTGTTTGAGTTTTTATGTGTGCATGCCTTCTTTTACAATGGATCGTGAAAGGTGGTTTCTCTAATGAGAGAGAAATCATACAAATTACCTCTTATGTCATAATTTAGTAGTCACTTTCTAATTAAAACACGCACACACAATTATTTGCAGGTATTTTTTCGATAAGCCACAAAACTGCGATATGCACACTAAGAACCTGGCCAAGAGTCTTAATGAACTGTACACCGAGCCGGCACCGCCATTCTCTCCGTTCGACATGCCAGCCCAGGAGTTTCCACTCACCCGAAGCGTCTCAACCACAACCGAGATATTCTCCTCGAACCACACATCAGCGTCTACCCGACACCACAAATCACTATTGACACAGACCAAGAGCAATCAGCAGGCAGCACCAGCTGCCAACCGAACTGGTGGCTCGCGAGACAGTCTCGAGGACATGTGTGGCATCACAAAGGGTATACTAAGCCATCACAAACGTGTCAAGTCCAAAGACGAACTGTTTATGGAGTTCTGCCAGCGTGCCGGGCAGCGGCCGAAACCGAAGGAGATCTACTACATTGAGGGTGATTCGCACACGGATGCCTCAGTAGAACGAAACAATGTCTTCGTAGTGGACAATTACGCAAGTCTCCGGAAGAACAGGCGAAACTCGTGTGCACCTCCGTTTAACATTCGAAAGTCGAATCTGTTTAGTTCGAACACGTCTCTGAAAGAGATTAACAAAACCTACCCGAAGAGTCTTTTTGATCTGGACACCAGCTGCGATCGTAGTTTTCTTAACAATCGCATGGATAACAGTACAGGCTATTTGCATCAGCAATGGAATGGCTGTGCTGATGGTGACCGAAGTGTGTACAACAGTCGAACGCTTCCGCGGGACTTTCTAAAACGGAACGTAGAGTTCTTTGGTGTGCACGGCGGCAATGACGACGACGATGGGGGCGATCAACAGCCTGCTAGCCGGCGCATTTCGGCTAGTGGAATGTATACAAATGGTGGCGCTGGCCGGGATGACCAGTACGCAGATTTCTACAAGAAATCATACGATGCCCTGGCATCAAGGAATATCCGCCAGCGTGATGCGTACGCCGGCAATGAAGATTCGATGTCTGTGCAGTGGCCCAACGCTATTCCTGCTTCACCGTCAAGCTTTTCAACGCGATCATCACAACAGTTTAGAATGCGACCGACAGGTGGAGTGCAGCAACATCAGCAACATCAGCAGCACCAACAACAGCAACAACATCAAAAGCAACAGCAACAGCAACAGCACCAACAACATCATCACCAACAGCACCAACAACAACACCAGCAGAGATCGTTCTATCAAGAGGAACAGCAGCAAGCCTCACCCAACGGCAGTGAGGACTTCGGCACCTTTGACCTGGACAAAATCGAGAATGAGCGCCGTAAGTCACACGCAAGTCTCTTTGAAATTGATTTCGATTTTGAAAATGGGACTCCGGTTTAAGGAAAAAAATAAGCATTTTAGTAATACTTTCTTGTGTCTTGTGAGTGTGTCTGTTTTATTGTTATTATATTTTTTTTTAAAAACAATTTGCAAGTGAATTTAAAACAGGTGTTTTCGAGCAAACAAAATGTGTTTAGGTTATAAGAACTAGTTTAGTATGTGTGTTTGTTTTTGATAAAATATTACAGTATATGTATTGTGTGTTATAAATGGCGGTATTAAAAAGGTGACATTATTCTTATGTCGCTTTCTGCAAAAACTGAAAAACTTTTAGCCTTCACCATGAATCGTCCAGACCTCTGATGGCAATACACATTTTCTAACCCCATTACTGCAAGAGCATCGATATAAGATATATGTTATCAACTCATCTGCATCCCAGCCTAGGCTTTTCGGGCTGAGCATAGAGAGTTGTCTCATAGCCCATATTAATCACGCTCATTGCCACAAATGAACCGAAAGCACGGCAAGTATGAGTATTTGATCAAAACATTGGCTCTGAAAGGATTTTTAGAGTGCTGAAATGACGAAAACTTCGATCAGGAACACCCAAGCGTATCGGGGTGTGTGGCCGTAAGCGTCATTGTCAAATCAGCTAAAATCAACCGCCATTGGTTTATTTCCTACGCCATTCTTCTCTTTCGACCTATGGTTCTAAATAGGGTCCAATCTTGATGACTTTTTTTCATCGACCATAAAAAATAAAATTTCTTAATTCAGTCCAATCTTGATGAAATTAAACAGATATTTACCTAAAACAAAAAAATACAGAAATATCTCATTGAGACAATTTTAAAGCCGTTTGAATTTTTCAGGAACTTTCAAAGCGTCAAAAATGGATATCTTAATTCTTTTAATTCTTATTCGCCATAGTGCAAGAGATATCTCAGTGCGGAGGGGTGCTGATACACAGAAGACTGCGCGCATAAGCGGATCCAGAAAATAGTCTGGGGGGAGACATTTTGTCACGATAGTATGTGACTAAATTTTTTAGGGATTTTTAATTCTGTTTTTACGAAATTCAGTTTTTCAGAATTCCGATTTATAATTTTCGTTTTCAAAATTCAGTTTTACAAATTTCTGCGTTTTTTATTAAATAATTTTCTATGGAGGCAAAACATAAATTATGTAAGGATCAGAGCCAGAATTCGGACCGGGTATCGTCGGAATTTAAAGATATTGATATACCCATAACCATATTCGAAGAATTTAAATTAATATATATAAAAAATGGAAAACATGGTTTATGCAACAAGATGAAGTGATCATTATACCTTAGCCATAAGTAGGTGGGTGTTCCACTGTCTTATCACAATGGATCCAATCAGGAGCATCATCATCATCATCCACTGTATAGATTTCAACCAAGCTACCAATGGAATAGAGTATCCATCCTGGCCTCCGATACAATAAATAGATGATTCGTTGGTAGATTCCAGAAGCTCCGTTCAAGGTAAATATTGCTTTTTATTTTTTATTTTTATTTTGTAGACTCTTGAACTGGGGTCGACCACAATTATGATCCGTTCACATAAAGTTTTTCTGCTGACCACAGACAGGAGACAGACATTTTGTCCACCGTTCCATCTTATTTACAAAACTCAGAGAAAGGCTATATACATATGTTGTTAGATAGGTCTTCTTCTTAAATAGGTTAAAATACGGGTTATAGCACAATGGGCTCACTCAGTGGCCTACATGCTCTCCCTCCAATCATCATCAATCATCATCAATCATCAATAGGTTAAGATATTTCATCCAAACTTTTCCTATTTTTTTATATATTTGACTTGCAGACGAACCAATATCAAATCTTGGCAGTTCATGGTATCTTGTTGGCTAATACGAATTTGGTAATGGTTATTTTTTATATTTGTCTCAAAGGAGCTGACGGAGCTTTGGTTGCGAGTAACTATTACTTTGGATATTTGGAGATTTTCCATCGGTAAGCTTATTACTGATTTATTCATACAAACTTCTCTAAATTTAACAATCCAAAAAAGCCGATTAGATGGATAGTATATTCCTTCCACTTTTATAATTAAAGATCAGAGATAGAGAGAAAGAAGGTTAAATCGAATTTGATCAAATACTTTTGCTTCTCGACGAAATAAGCTCTGGTATATTTTGCTGGAGAAATAAATAAGTGATTTAATTTTTTATTCGTAATTTTTTCTTAAGATCATTATTTCAAAATCAGTAAGAATTAATCGTAGAGATTCGAATTACCGAATCAACTGTCGTGTTTAGCATGATTGAAATATCTCAACATTTTTGATCTCTTGCTTGGTTTCAGACAAATTTCTCGGTTTATGTTGAATTTTTGTCCCATTTTTAAAAGCAAGAAACCTTTTTTTTGTATTTGCGATTTCCCAACTCAAACCAGGGTTTACTGAGGGTTTTTTTCTGTACGTTTAGATTGTGGTAATTTCTAGATTTTTTCATAGAGTCTTGCAGACTTATTGGCCGACGGGGTTTTCGAAGTTTTAGTATAGCTCTAAGAATTTCAAATGTTCCAGCTCTTCGTAAAGCTGTTGACAATTATTGTTGATGATGCTTCTTTGTTTTCTTTTAATCATGGGTTTCCCCGAATAAGCTCTTAAATAAGTGCGTTTTATAATTTTATTGCAGTTTTATGAAAAAGAGAGGGAAATAAATTTAAAAAAGATATTTTTGAATTGCGGTACCAAATGGGTCAATCTGTGAAGGAATTTCAAATACTTTAAAATAATTAAATTTTAAAAATGTTATTTTATATGATTAGTCATGAAACATGATCGTCGTTGTAGGTAATATTTTTTGAGAAGTGCAAAAGATAAATTTGAAGTTTAATTAAAAAAATGATATTTATCAAATAACAGAACTTACACCTAAATATTATTGATTTTTGCATGTGTGCTATAAGAAATATGACACGCGCCCTTTACCGACAAAAAGCTATGGAGTAAATGCCCTTATAATTATACATAATATGTAATACATGTGGGTTTATACTAAATGTATATGTTTAATTATGTTTATGTAAGTGTAACTAATGACTATAATTTGTTGTAAAGGTGAGGTTTTGTATTCCGGAAACAGAGTTTTAATGATAATTGTATGTGTCTCAAATTCAGTTCGTTAGGAATAAAATTAAATATATGTGTAAATGCAATGAGAACCAAAATATATTAAACATTTATAAATGATTCAATCTTTTTTTAATGATTTCGCGGTTTGGTCTATATTTAGATTTATTTAAATTTGTGTAGTATATGTGTAATGTGTATAAAATAAATGTTATTGTCTAAATAAATTATTTACTCGAAAAACAAAACACTTGCAAGGGAACGTTGCCATTTATATACTTTTAGACAAACATAATAAAATACCAACAAGGTTTATACAAAATTTTAGAATTTATTTTATCTTATATTTAAGATTTTACATCGTTTTATAAACAAATAAAATAAACAGAGATCGATAAATGCTCGACTAAGTAGTATTAAGGATTAAGCAATCAACAAATAATTCGAACGATTATTTAGTGTTTATAGTCTATAAATAAGGGTGAGTTTTGTAAACAAACCGCACGTCTAACGGTATTTGCAAACACATATAATAAGTTATATGAATATAAGTAAATTATATGAATAAAAGTAAATTATACAATTATTTAGATAAATAAGTAAACTAATGGTTGTCAGAGCATAATATTATATACGTAATAATTTCGATAAATATATTATTTATAAAAAATAACTTTTTCGCTTCTATTATAAATGCATTATTTCCAGAAATCATCCGAGGAAATGCTGTGTTTTCCCACTGATACTGCAGAAAGATGTTCGTCGTCGCTTCGATCAGATTCGGTAATTTCGAAATTCGGCTGTCGGACAGCTCCACCCGCCGGGGTAGCACCGAATCGGACGACGCCATCGTCGGTACCTTTATTGTCGTTGGCCCACGTCGGACGAAAGGGGTCTTCTATTATTGCTACCTCTTTTTTAGCTAATGTCTCTTCAGCTGGTCTGTGCACACTTTTCTCATTTGATGAATATAAAGATTTTTCCGCTGAAACTGTTTCCGTGAAGCTTTCTGGCTGAATTTCAACGTCTTTCTGTTTACTTTGAGATACTTTTTCCAATAAATCATCAGACTCTTTTGGAATTACATTAGGAATTGTATTTTCTATTACGTCTTTAGGTCGATTAATCTTGTTGGACATAATTACCGGCCGCTCTTTATAGCCTCCATCTAAACTACTGATAACTTTTCCGATTTCCGGTTCGGTTGAGGTGTATGTGTCTCGAAACTGTCTCGAACTTATCGGCTCAGAAACAACCACCGATTTCATGCAATGCAACCCTTCGATCGACTTTCGTTCTCGTTCGAAATTGCTGGGGCGACACCTGGATGCTTGAATGTCCTGCAGGTGAATGTTTCGAAAGGGATTTTGAAACGGTTCCTCTGCGACAGCACTCACCAGAGATATTGATTCATCCAGAAGGCTACGATCATTACTGCCCAACGCATTCGATTTGTGAAATAACACCGAGGCACGGTTAGCAATCGTATTGTGAGCGGGCTGTCGGGTAGTCGTTACCGGAACGGAATTTGAAGATCGATGGAGCGTTGGTATGTGGGTTTGACTTAGCAGTATTTTGCCAAAATTGTAGTTCTCCCACACTTTCGTGGCGTCTCCGAGGCGGCGCTGCTTGTCTTCCTCTTGTTTGCGCAGATACACGCGGAACGACTGATCCAGTTGCTCGCCTTCAGTTTCTAGTTCTAGCAGGCGATTTCTAAGGACATTGAAAAAAAAGGTTAGAATCGATCAACGTTTAAGGAGAAAATAAAGGATTAAAAAGCAAAATTACTTACCTTGCAAATTCAACGATATTTTCAACATTATTCGGCATTTTTGAGGATACTGCTGATTTGTCAGGCGGAACAATAACAACGGGTTTTCTAAACGAATTAAAAGTAAGTTGAAACAAACGTCTTAAATGCTACTATAAACAAAGTTACTCAGGCAAAACGGGTCTAGGTTCCGGTTTTAGTTCCTCAGTGGTATTCTAAAAATATATTATTTAATTAAAAAAGTTTTAAAATAATTGTCATTTACCTCTATCACTACTCCTATCTTCGGCGCGTCGATCAAGTGAGCACTCTTCTGCAGACAATCCCGTTTCTTCTGCTCAAGTGCCATTAATTTCTGATCAATAAACTCCCCAAAACGCGCTTCTTGGTTTTGCTGCGCAACAGCACTGTCACACGTCGCCAACACCGTCTCCAGGGAACCCTTGAATTTGTTCAACATCTTTTGTTTGTAGTGTAGCTTGACCAGTGCACGTGCCGTTTCCATTTTCTCGGCAAACTCTTTCTCCAGCCGAATCCGCTGTTTGTCGAGCGTTCTCTGCGATGCTGCCACGAATCTCTGTCCGAACAGTGAGCACTTTAGTTTCGCTTCCCATGCAGCGTAGCCCGTTTCGGGCGTAAGGAGCTCTGCACTTTCGGCGGCGTCACCATGCGGGCGAGCAGCGTTGATTAGATCTCGTTGCTTCTGCAGATCGTGCGACAGTGACTCCACGGTGCCCCCACATCGTACCACCTCGTATGTAAGCTTTGTAATGCCATCAATGATAGTGTCTATCTTACCCTCAAACTGAGGCTTATTATTTTTAGAAACATCGGATAGTCGTTCAATGATTTTGTTCAGGCTTCGCTTGAGCAGTACTTTGGAGTTCTGGGAACTTCGTACGGAAAAAGACGAGTGTTTAGCGTGAGCTGCTCGAAGGCTATCCATTGCCTGGGTGATGTCCAACACTTGTTGGGACAACAGTTCGAGGTACTGATTAACATGCATAAAGTACTTTGTGTTTGTAGCGTGCTTGGCAATGCAATCTTTGCAGTCTGCACTAGGGGCATTGGATTTCGTAGTAGTCACCTTCGTTGTACCGTTTGTAGCGTTGACTTGTGAAGGCGCCGGTCGTGTGGCTGTGCTGCTTGAAAACAGCTCTTTAAGAATACAGAACAAAAGCGATGTGTTCTGCTGTGAGTCCACCTGAAGGTATCGGCTGTTGACTAGCTCGACACTAGCGGCATTCAATGGATTACGCAGTAAACCGATTGCTTCGTATATTTCGGATAGTTCCGAAAGGGAAAACCGAAAGTTCGGAACGTCCTCGAAGCGTGGCAGGGTGTTTTTGTAAGGTACCTCCGAGGCGAACACAGATAATGTAAAGTGACAGTTTTGGGCGTACAGAAACTCAGCGACCAGTGTGTTCAGACCGAGGACCAGAGGGGACAGGACAATTCGATGGGTCTTCATGTAGCATGAGGAGATCTGGCGACCTGTCGATTATTTAACGTTGGTTTATAAATATATAAGAACGCACACTGGACAAACTCACCCAACGCAGTTTGATTGAATGTGTCGATGAGCTCCTTGCGCATTTTCGAATGCAGTGTATTTGAGAGTCCGTTGCTGTCCATCCACTTGCGGAAGCGACTTTTGAATTCCTCCTCGGGCATATTGTGTATGTCCTCTAGACTCACCGATTGCGGCACTGCCATTTACTAGGCTATTATATTTAAAAAAATGTTATGTACTTAGGAAAAACGAAGAATACGTCTAAAACGTAAAACAATATAAACAAAACATAGGGAGGATGCAAAAATGAAGTCAAGCAGAACGGTTGTGGCAAAACAAAACAAAAGTCACCACGGCACCTGTTCAAATCAGTTGTGTCTTGTGTGTGGGGAGACACGTACTCAGTACTTAATATATTAGCCGAGACAACAACCTACATGCTAAAGCGAAACAAGAGGTTAGTATGTGAGTCGGTAAATTTAGAGGAGATTCTTGCAAGAATCAAATGTTTGACAAATATTGCAGACGCAGATAAAATAAGAATTTAATACTTCATTTAATGTGTAATTTACAATGAAGGTTAAAGAAGTAGCTAAAAAAAAAATCAGCTATTCCTGATAGCACTCAAAGTCTCAAAACAAAATGAAAGGGCTCGGCTTAAGTACTAAGTACACAAAACTCACCACTCGCGGCCAGCGTAAAGTACACATACTTAAGTGCTGTCAACGTTGCCCTTGGGCGTTGCGCGTGTATATTTTCTCAGAGTTCCTCCGGCCACATGTCATAATATTTTGGTATCGAGTACTTCGGTCCGCACCAGCTGTTTAACGTGGTACGTCGTACGTTTTGTTGCTCTTGTGTCTTGTGTGACTTTTCTCTTCTCCCCTTTGGCTTTTGTGACTTGGTGCGCGCACAAAGGAAAACATTTTCGTGTGTTCGACCATTTTAAATAAAATTTGCAATGTCAACGGTACTGCATATTGAAAATATCCTCGTTCAGGTGCGTGCAAGACTCCAGGAGAACGGAATCAAACTATGGCTTACGCCATACTATGTGGAAGGCATCGGATCATCGGAATCGGATTTAGAGGTTAGTTATTAGTTATTGCCTGTGAACGTTTTGCTCGTCATTGCATGAGTTTTGCGTTTTCTTGCGAAAAACCCTTTGTTTACATTCTTCGTATTCAGTATACGTACTTTATATCTACATATATTTTATATATAATATTTATGTAATGTTTTATATGAAATAAGTATATATTGTATACACTCAAACAGCAGAGCACATGTTTTATATTTATAAAACATGTTTGTATGGCATTGAGAAGATTCAGTTTTAATGTAAAAATTTGCGTGTGTGATTCCTGGAAATTGTGTGTTAATTTTTATTTTGTCCATTTTAAGATTTTGGCTAGAGAATTTGCGAATGCACTAAATCTGTCGTTTGGACATTGTCTGGCTGCTATTTCAGAATTGCAAAGCAGTGCTTTGGATAAAATTCAATCCAGAAAGGAATTCTCGGAAACAGGTAACATTCGAAAAAATATATAAATGCTGGACACAATTTTAAATATATTCCAATTTCAGGTGTTGCAACAATTAAAGTACGTGTTCCCGATCAAAAGGATGGCACCGGTATGCTGACCATAACTTTGAAACTCACTGACCCAGGCTCGGCTCTCTACGATGAAGTCGCCAAAAAGCTTTCCGTTTCAAAGTCTCGGTATTTTTTGTGGTGGTTTCTATCTTGCTAACTATCGATTTCATTGGATTTCGAATTTAGATTTAAAATTATCTGCACTGGACAAGAGGTGACACCTGACAAATGTCTACTCGACCAGAAAATCACAAACAATTGCACATTGATGGCCTTGTATACAGCTTCTGCGGAAGAGATAGCCGAAGGAGAGGTCTACGATCGTGCGCAGAAGACGCGCGAGGACGCCATGATACTCGCTAAACATAATTCCTTGTTGCATGTAAGAGACGGGCTTTAAAACTAAGCATCTCTACAATGATTTTTTTTATGATTCAGATGGAAGACCAAGATGGAAATACTGTTCATTTACCACCGGCCGAACGCAAGAGTCTTTTGCTCGCCCTGGCCATGCACGAGAAGGGCAAAGCAGTGCTGAAGCAAGAAAAGTACAGTGAAGCTCTGATTCTTCTGTTGCAGGCAGACAGTGAGTTCAATGCATGCACGTCACAGATCCTACAGTCCGTCGACAACTATGCACTCTTGAACCTGGACATAGTCTGGTGCTATCTTTGTCTACGTGTAAGTTTTCTTTCCAATCTAGCCGCATTTGATATTTAAAATTGAGATTTCTTTTGATTTGCTTATTTTCATTATGTAGAGCGTTATGCAATTGCCTGATGCCGAAAAGCGTTTGCTTATCAGCGAGCGGAACTTTCAAAAAACATACGGCGAAAACATGAACCGTGTTGTTGCGCTCAAAGGAACAGCTTGTCAGTTCAAATATTAATTTCTGTCTATATTCACGCTTTTATTTATTTCGAATTGTGATTATTTTCTTTGTAGGCAATGAAAAGGCATTGATAATGCGACTGCACTTGATGCAAGCCGTTCTGTGTTTCCATTTGAATCGACGCACCGAAGCCAAGGAAAAACTGGAACTGGCCGAGAAAGAACTATACGGATTGAAGGTGAGCGAGGACAGTATTGCACTTCTAGTCGACATGGGGTACACAGTGTCCGAGGCTCGCGTTAGTCTGCGTGCTTGTTCGAATAACATTGATGCTGCCATAACACATATTATTGAACGACGGGCTGTCCGGCGAAAGGCACGCAAGCGTGGCAGCAAGGAGCGCAGCATGAACACAGACAATTTAAAGAGCAATGATGATGACTGGGTGAATCCACGCAGTCTGCACACTTTGGTTGAGATGGGCTTTCGCAAGGAGCTTTGCGTACTAGCGCTTAGGCGGACCAATAACGATGTTCAGAATTCCGTAGGCTACAAAATCATAATAATAATACACAATATTTTTTGAATCAATTTATTAAATTAACTAGATCACAATGCTGCAAGAAAACGCCAATGAGCTACGCCAACAGCTTGCCGATGAGCTTAAGCCCGATGAGAATCTTGTTGGCGCTATGGAAGCTATGGGTTTTAATCCGAGGGTAATTGAGATGGCACTGCGCGCCACTACAAATGACATGGACTCTGCCATTGAAATGCTGCTGAAAATGCAGGAGCACGGTACCTACGATACGTTCATGAACACACTGGACACAACGATTGACGGTGCCGCTGGAACCTCATCGGGTGCGTCATCATCGCACGTGATTAATGCAAAGGCAGCGCTAAAGGCACAATTGCAGCAGTTCCGTAAAGATTCAGAAGTATGACGACAATTTTTCTTATCTATAGCTAGTGTGCTAATCTGTATGTGTACAACATTCTTAACAGGCATTCGAACGCTTCTCGGAGGACGTGTCAAACGAAGATGACGCCTACCTGGATCTGACGCTGGTGAAGGAGGAGAGCGTTATTCAGGAGTACAAACGTTTTTTGAGCATGTAATGCTAGACTGGGCCAAAATTGTATATATTCGTGTATTGGTTTATGAACCACATTCGAAGTGCTGTTTTGTGTAACAATTTAACTTCTTCGAGCATATTTATATATAAATATATTTGTTTAAAAAGAAAACATACGATTTTATGGTAGTGTTAGCGTAATCACATTTGTTTGTGGATTAATGGACATAAATAATTTATTTTGTGTAGACCACGCTGATTAAATGCATGAGATTTTCTGTTATCTCAAAGAATAACTATTTTCTTATAAGGATATACAAACAACAAGAAAAAAGCTTCGGTCTTATAAATACATTTTATCCATTTCTAGAAACTTAAAATAATCTCCGTTAAGATATGCTATGCTAATTTTTCGGCGTTATCGTTTGCACATAGATTATTTTAACCATAATTTTCTTTCACATTCCTTTTCTCTACCAGATAGGGGTAAAATGTTTTGTCAAAATAAATCATAGTATATTTTTGTGTCCGTGGCTCTTATAAGGGAGGCGGTATCAGTTAAAGCAGTAAAAAGTTTTTTTTTCAATATTCATTCCAATCTTTATGAAATCGGACACATATATATATATATTCAATATGATATATAAATATATATATGTGTACCTAAAACGATAAAATCAAAAGAGTTTTACAAACATATATCAATTGGACGAAACCATAGACAAATATCTTATTTGTATATTATTAGTGTAAATACAATGCAGTACACAACAATACAGCAAAACAAAATAAATTGAGGTAATTAAATGGTTTCAAACAATATATATAATAAATAATATACTACCAATCGATATTAACTCTATAAGACCATAGATCAATACGAAATCATCGCTAATAATAACAGCATATATCTCCGACAACACAGCATATTTCTGAGAAACCCGGAACTACAAATTACAATCCGTAAGATTTTCCAACACACAAAATCAAGTTTGTGTTAAATTTAATCCAAACGTGAAACCGCGCGCACCGCATCTCAAACATATAATTGCCAGATCATTGCATTTTTATTATATAAGTGCATTTTGTGCAATCTCATGTAATTTAGTTCTTAAGTTCTACAGACGTGTGTGTATTTCATGTCTATACACTATATTATAGTATAATTTTCATGATTGATTAAAGTGTGTACGCACACACGCTTCGACACACAGGAAATAAACGACAAGGTTATCTTAAACGCAGAGATTACAATTGCAATAATATTGACTTCTCGAAACAATGTATATTTTGGGCTGTTTTGATAATCTCTGATCTCCTGTATTGTAAAGTAATCTAAATAAATGTAAATGATGCATTTTTTAGAAATATATAATAAAAGCTTCCCATTAAGCTTACTTTTGACCCCTTTGCTTAATGTGTGGTGCTGATATGATAAAGTATATAGGTGAGTTTTATAAAGTTAATTAAAATAGTTTAAGAAAAACTTTGGTGTGCGACGATTAAAAAAAAAATACGTTAAATTCAAATTTGTAGGTTTTTTTAGTTTAAAAAATGTCTCTAAATTCATTTTACGATAAATTAATTAAAAATATTTTTAAAGCAATATCTTTTAATTATATATATATATAAATATATTTATAGATTTAAATTTTCCATTTTTTTATCTAAGTCGCGTGCAAAATTGAGTCTATGTGCCTATAGTTTCAGCTGGATCAGATTATAAATCTTTCGAAAGATCTGTTTTCGGTCACATAATGTCACCAAGTGAAGTTAAAAGAAAGATTTTAAAATGGAAAAACTTTTTTCTGTATGTCTGCAAAATGTTTTCTTCAAAATAACAATTTATGGACAGCTTTAATTTTAAAATAAAAAAAATAAATAAAAAACTTATAAATGAGCTACTACTAACTATACAGTAATAAGAATCAATTTATTTTTTACCAATGTATAGTGGCAGTCTTGTAATAATTTCCTAAAAGATTCCTGAAATATCGATGGTATACCATATTATTAAAAAAAAACTAAACATTCTATTATAAACCTCAATTTCCTTTTTAAGTCACCCTTTTTGTATTAAATTACTACCACGAAAACAATTTAAAATTATACTATTAAGAATTCCATTTAAATTGTCAAGTAAACAAACAAAAGCACTAATAGGAGATAATTAAATACTTATACTGACAACTCAAATACATCTGGGCACATATTTAATCAGACGGCGCGGCGCGAGTTTTTAAAGTGCCAAGAGAATTGCGATACTACACCTAGATGTTTATAATACATAAATTTCCCTATTTAAAAATGCGCATTTTCTCTCGTGACATTGTGAAGAAATACGAGATGATACACATCCATTCCAATTTATGGTGTGTAAACAGACGATCCTACAGACTGGGTCTTGTGATATATGTTTTTTTTTTAGTTTTTGCAAACAAGGTTTTTGCCTGAATGTTTAAAAAAAAAGTTTTTACAAAAAATGTTTACGTATTGCACGGTTAAGCCAGATTAACCAAATAATATAAAAACACGGCGGGTTATATATTGTATTAATAATCGTATTAAATACTATGTATTTCAAATTTACTCTTAATAAACAAAATGAATAAATAAGTACTTCTGGGAAAATTTATTATTCATTTTAAAATAGGTCAAATACGATGCTTTAGAATTAATATATACTACAATATAACACTGTAACGTGTTACTAGTAATTCTAAATGAAGAAGATGACCGATCAAGGCTTGAATTAAATATAAAATTAAAATATAAATTGAGATTTTAAAAATAATAGATCGAGATACTGTAAACAAATAATCGCACGGTCTTAACAAAAACTACTCCTAACTAAAATTCAAATGAAAAGTATCTTATATGAAGCAATCTTAGAAAAGAAAATGTCTCTAATGGCCACTGTGCCTCTGAAAAGATCAATAAAAGGCCCAATGAAAAACCAAAAATATTATTGTATTTACAGGGGAATTATCTAAAATCGGTCGGAGCTGTATATAATATAAGGATGATTGGAGGGGTGGAAAACCGTCTCAAAGAGTCAGTCGTCCAGTACGTAGGCCACTGAGTGCGAGCTTATTGTGCTAGATATAAGGATAAAATGTCTTGGTTATAGTCTCCAGAGAGGGTCTTTTGTGAAAAATCAAAGTGAATTAATATAAATGCCTTGAAGTAAATTCAATTGCCTTAAGATATGTCTTAATATATGATGGAATTATTTACGAAAAATAGGTGCTAAAATGTTCCGTGAATGTGTTTTAAACGCGATAAATTGTATCATATGTCAAAGTAGTGATATTTCTTTCATATTATTTAAAAAAAACATTTCTAAAAATAATACAAATAAAATAAAGAAACCTTAAAAAATATATCTAACTAAACTATATTATCCGGTCGCAGATCCGCAGATTAAACTTAATCCGTGATTAAAGCAATCGAATATCATAAATTGGATTTCTTGAGTTCCAGTCAGACTTTTTGATAGTAGTTTCTGTGATAAACAAATCCTTAATAATTGTTCATTTTTGACTGATTAAGGTCTTAATCATTTCTTCACTTTCGATTAAAAGGGCACAGACATTTATTGCACGTTTAGTGCGAGAAACCCGGACATGCGTCGAATACGTTTTGGCACAGCAGTGCAAAATGAGGACATCAATTATGCCTGTAATTGCCTGTGAACAATTTAGCGACATAACATGCATTGTTCCAGTCTTCAAAACATTTTGAAGGCACTTATGTTCAAATTTAGACTGTGGACAATTTTATTGTCCTATTTTTTATTTATTCGCCCTGCAAATGTCCGTCTTTTTGTGTGCAAAGTACAGACATTTTATGAGCAAGTACAAGAAATGTATTGCCTCCATTTTGCACATTTGCACAATTGCTCGGGTTTCTCGTATTTGTTAATTATTCTGATCTCTGATCAAAAGTGAAGATTTTTTGTATCCTATATTTTTTTACCCATGATCAACTGAAGAAATCGATCCTAAATAAATTAAAAAGTGTCTCCGAAAAGATATTAGCTTCATGGTGTTATATACCTGCTTAAAATTCACTAACAGTTGGGGTGCACATAATTATCATGCTTCCACATCTTATCCATGATCTGACATCTGTTGGAAACCGAGATTGGTATTATCTTTAAATGAGTGAAACAGACATATGTTTCTTAAAAACTTCAATTAATTCACTACTTTTTCTAGGGCTTTTTAAAGTTTATTTTAAAATAAATTTTTATTTTGCATAATTCAGCAAATTTTAGTACAATGCAAATTTTTATTGACTATTTCAGAAACAAGCAAAATCTTAAAAAAAAGTAATGTCATTAAAAATAACAGTGGACTCAAAATTACAATGTTATTGTTTACAGAAAAGTGTGTTGTTAACAAAATTTCAAATTCTGAGATAAAAGCTTTTAAACACGCTCCAATTACATCCGTCGATTTAGGAGCTTAATTTCAATAAAAAAAAAGTTTTCTGTTCAAATACCAGAGAATCAAGATTGGCCGAAAGATACGATTGGCCGAACAACGATTTGCCCAGTAATACGATTGGCCGAATTTCGATTGGCCGAATATGTTTTTGATGGTTTTACCTTTAAATTCGGTCAATTTTGGTTCGGCCAATTGTATCATTCGGCCAATCGAGATTCGGCCAATCGTATCATTCGGCCAATCGTGTTTCGGCCAATCGTGATTCGGCCAATACTTACACTTTTCAATTTAAATAAGCCTAATATTTAGTAGGATTTCCATTACTTTCTATTACTAATTTTAGACGTTTCTGCGTCGATCTAACAAGTTTATTTGTATATTCTCTTCCAATTTTGCTCCATTCTGCTTTTAAAATGTTCTTCAAATCCGATTTATTAGAAATTTTGTGTTGTCTGATCCTTGTGTCCAATTCATCCCAAAGATTTTCTATCACATTTAGATCTGGGGAATGTGGTGGCGTATCTACAACTTTTGGACAATTATAAAGCATATTTTTTAGGGCTTAAAACGATGTTTTTATTTCTAGGCGCCTAAAATTGTATTTTATAGCGTTTTTTGGGTTGCTCTAGTAATCACCATCTATTTCCTCAGCGGTGTCGTAAGAGGATGTTGGCGGTAGAGTTGATCTGTCATCCTTCTTAAAAGGGACAAATTATGCAAACATTCCATTTGTCAAGAAGTGGTTCCTTATCTTGTTCTGTGGGAACTTGAGGAGGTGAGGCTTTGCACGACGGGTGCGGCGCTAGTTCCCTTTCGGGAACGCCTCACCTTCACACTTGCCCACTTATTTGGGCATACAATGGAGCGTTTAGAAAGTGTCTTCCTTGGAGCACAAGATACGTCCGTTAGGGTGGCCAACTCTTCAAAATGTGACGTTCGAAGCAATAACAAAAAATTGTCTGGAAAAATTGGTGGTTATAATTGGATTAAACAAATATGTAAGCGTAATTACAATTTAGCGGGCTAAGCTAAATTTTGATTTTAGGGATATATATATCATCCACTAAGGCTAAAATACTATTATCATAGATTTTTTTTCTCCGGAGTAAGTTTAAGTACATATCCTACAAAAATAAACATAACTGCATCATTACCGAAAAATGGCTTATCATCAATGATAGGACTATTTTATCCTTAATGGACGATATAGAAAGGTGTAAAAAAGAGAGAGTGATTTGCAGTTTAAAAAGCATATTCTAAATGATATTGGGAGTGTAGAAAAAACCACACCTTTTCTAAGTTATTTTCTGAGCTTCTACTACTTTAATTCTATATATTTGTTTTTATACTACTGTTTTAACAATACATCTTTGTTTTCGTAAATATAATGGGGATTTTCTAATTGCATTTCGTTATAAGGGAAACCCCCTATACACATCTCTAAAAAATGTTCCACCCGCTAAAATGTATTTTAGACAAATTGAAATTTAAACTATAAAGTCCCCAAAAGCAGGGTTTTTATTGCAATAATATATTTTTGGCCCATACCTTTTCTAGCAAGGTCTGGAAGCCAAAGATTTGATCTTAGGCCCGGGTAAAAAGACAAGTGTCGATACATACACCAAAACACAAGTGTAAATAATATTAAGCTTATCGCTTCTTGTGCAAGTGCAGACGGTGGCGGCGTCTCCAGGTGGCTTTGCGGGAACCTCCGATGGTCTAAGGTATCTGTATCAGTTTGCCAATACCTCGCGAGCTCTTGCCGGCCGATGTAAGACCAATCACGATGCTTCTGAACAGACTTGCAGATTCAGTTTGGGGTCACGACGAATAGCGTTGTGAGATGGGTCGATCAAGAGAACTTCAAAGTATTTGTATATGAAGATACACGGAGTCCGCCCAAACAGCAGATTGAAGACTGGCGAGATGGCTTCAATTCGTTGACACCATGTCCCTTGGGCTTTCCGTAGGTGTATCCCTTTGGCACGGGGCGTTTATGACCACCACGATGCACACGGACGCGTTTGATGACGAATTCCAGCTTTGCGCGGTATCCAAGACGACGAGCCTTGTCGAGACGAGATTGGCTGGAGAACGCACCAACTTTGTGAGCTGACGGAATTGGCAGTCGCGGATACGCAGCGAGAACGTCAGGAAATCGCTCTGTTTCTTGCGGTAAAGCTCTTGCATATAACGGTAAGCTCCCATTTTGTCGGATTGTGGATAGACCTCTTAGAGAAAAGATATCCAACGTGTCTGTTGTTGTCGCGGATGGTAATTTCCTTGCATTACCCCTTGAAATAACTTTCTGTTCTCAATGAGGCTTTTTTGAAGTGCATATCGATCAGTTTGGCTCGAAATAGCCTTTCAGCCAAATGAAATTTTAGCCAAAACGATATATGACCCAGTGGTATTTATCTAAATGTCTCATTCGGTTAAAATATACAAAAAATCATTTAGATCCCTTTGGCTTTTTGACGAGACGGTTGTTTCGAGAAATTAGATATTTAGATAAATATTAGTCCAGTTTTAACATATTTTAATAACACGTATTTTAATAGTTTAAATACGATAAAAACACCAATATTTGTTAAAATGTATTAAGAACAATATTTTAAGTTTTTATCATGTTCTTCTTTACTATTTTAAAAGCTGTAGTTTTATGATAAAATAATTTTTGAATTTTTAAAATTTTTCACGTAAATAAGCAATCTGGCGACGAAAATAAATAAAATACTGCCTAGGCTCAAAGTAGATGTTCATTACAAGTCCGTACATATAAAAACTGGTCTATTCGTGTCTATATATAAAAGTTTATGAAATATTCCATAATATTTTGAGTATTCGCCAGTATTCAGTATTTGCGTATTCGAAAATATTTTACGAATATTTTAAGTGATACATTTAGAACCGGAATACAGAGGAAAAACTATAAATACAGATATATGTTCAACTTCAATAAAAAAACGCAAACACAAGTTAGCTTGACTTCTGTAAATCAAGAAAAAATATGCATATTTGAGAATCGATGTTTAGTTCCTACCGCAAACAATTACTAAATCTAGAACCGATGTTACATATTTTCAAAAGATTGAGTCCCGTAAAAATATAAATACAGTAATTTATAAAATATATAAAATATACAAATAATCATTAAGCAAAGAAAAAACTCTATATTATCAAATTCTGAAATTCTTTTGGGTATTCGCTTCATTACTTGCTATTTTTTAATAACTTCGATTTTTTTTAAATATTTATATAATTATACATAATATTCTCAGATATTTGTGATATTCTTGATATTTTTATAAAAACTCAATATATTAAAATTCGAAAATAAAAAAAATAAAATTGTATATAGTATATATAAAAGTATATTCGGTATTATTAATATATTTCCTATAATATTCGTATTTTTAATTATTTTTCAAAATATTATGAATATTTGCGAATATAGAATTTAAAATAATGTATTAGTAAAAATATTTTAGATATTTTAAATATTACTAATACTATATTTGCGATGTTATATGTACTATCAGGTATTATCTAATGTGTATTGCAGGAGTGAATATGCCTCGGATAAATGGCCTTTTGTTTAAATGAGTCCTTCAGCCAAACGGCTTTAGGCCAAACATGTTACCTACATTTATCTATCACAACTCCTCTCTTTTTTATCAATTTTTCTCATTTTTCTTTAAATCTTTTTCTCACTCTCTCACTCTCTTCTTTATTTGCTAGTTGCTATACTGTAAAAAGTATTATCTGGCCGTTCGAATATTTTAACTTTCAAATATGATATATTTATTTTTACATCCGCTCAAACTCATAATTTAAAAAAAAACTTCTAATGAGCCTGTGTGTGAGTGTTTGTGTAAGTGACACATTTTATCACAACAAATATGATGAAATCTAATTAAATGATTTAATCCAATGCACTGTTTTTTTATTACGGGTGCTACGCGCGCTTTGATTTGAACTTTGAGCCTAAAGACATGTCATTATATGTATTGTATATATATATACAAATATATTTA
>JAAAKO020047068.1:0-11505 GCA_010015015.2 Bolitophila cinerea
AGTATATATTTATTTATTGGATAGAAGCCGTGAGTATGAGACAGTTTTGTGTCTCGGAAATTCCTCTCTTGTTTATATTTATTATTGATATATACTTAGATTCATTTCGAATGGAATCTGTGATATGATTACTAATGATGTGCATGTGTGATATCAATAGCAAAAAATTCTATGCAATCTGGATCAGATAAGTGGAAGTCAGTTAAAGGTGATATATATATGGTGTACAAACATTGGATAATAACTGATAATATCTATAATATTGCAAATTCTTTTAGTAATATTGCATATATTTAAAATATTTTTACTAATACAGTAATTTGAAGTCTCTATTTTTTCTATTCTGTTAAATTTTCTATTATTCTATATTATATATTATAAAACTAATTTAAAATATCTCAAATATTATAGGAAATATATTTGAGAATGTCAAAAAATTGAGTTTAAAAAAAAAAGAATACCACAATTATCTGAGAATATTATCTATACTTTTTTGTGTATACATTTTTTTTTAAAATATCCGAAAATATTCGCAAAAAAAATGGAATTGCTTATAAAATTAAAATTACTTATATCAGAAAAAATAGTGAATATCAGAAAAACTGTAATACATTTCAGAATTTGATAATGGACTATTTTGTTTTTTTTTTATTATTGCATTCAAACATTTTTCGGGCTCAATATTTAAAAAAATATTTTTTATATTTTTATATTGTAGTCTTACATAATTATTTTATTTTCATGTATCAACTATAGTAAAAGCACGCTATAAAAAAAAACAAATCTATCAGTATTGTATTAAGTAATTTGATTCTAGAGATAATCTATAAATTTAAAATTTGTAACTAGTATTGAATTACGAGGGCATAAAACACAATGGCACTCGCATCATCAAAACGATTTTGTTTCTAATAAGAACCATCTTTAAAATAACTACTGTCAAATATTTAGCCATATCTATTGTGTGGTTTCATTTTTACATTCGATTGAAGCAACCAACTTTTGTTATTTTTGAAAAATATAAAAAAACGAGTTTGGTGCGGTCATTAAACACTTTAATATGAAAGGCAAAACACCGAAAAAATCAATGCCGAGTTGGACGAAGTTTACAGTACATATTGTAAATCGTTAAAGACTGTTTACAATTGGGTAAATGAGATCAAACGCAGTCGTTCATCCACAAAATGATGCAGAAGGTCCGTAACTAAGTAATTTACAGTTTTCTGGCATAATCTTCATCGACTATTTGGTGAGAGGAAGGACGATAAAGGGGCAGTATTATTCAGCTTTATTGGACAATGTAGATGAAGCCTTGAAGGAGAAATGTCGCTATTTGAAAAAGAAAAAAAATCCTGTTTCACCATGACAATGCACCAGCATTTTGTGTGTGCCTCGTTTCAACTGAAAAATTACTTCAATTGCGTTACGAATTACTGCCTCACCTACTCTATTCTCTAGATCTGCCCCCTGCGATTTTTTTGTTTCCAAACCTGAAGAAATGACTGACAAAAAAATAATTAATCGAAGGGAATGTTTATACTTGTCGTGTTTTGTTTGGCAAGGCTTAATTTTATTCTGACTTATTTGTATGTACAAACTAACCCACCTCCGAAACTAGGCTTATGATAAGCCGAACTCAAACTAATTTAATTCTGCGTACTAATAATTTTGAAATTTGAAAACTGACATTGAAACTAAATTCAGTGGATTCTTTTGACTGTTGTACGCTAATAAAAATAATATATAGATATAGAATATAACCAATATAGAATATAAAATATAACCAAAAAATATGTAAGAAAAATATAAAACATAGATTACAATTATTTGGTTGCGTACTGTTAACCTTTGTGTGTTTTGTTTGACAGAAAAAATTAATTAGATTAGAATAAAAACAAATACAATACCTGGACAAATTCATATAACCAATCAATCAAATTCGTATATAGGATCCTATTAAGCTAAATTAAATTAAATTATTAAATTTTATTATATTTTTTAAATAATAAATTAAAATATTTTTACATTATAGGAAATATATATCAAGAAAAAAATGTATCTATTAATATTTAGTCCAATTTCCTTTATTTTTAATAACAGCTTTCACACGCTTTGGCAGAGACTCGATTGAATTTTGTATAGTTTTTTTTTTTTACTAAATCGCTGTTATGCCATACTTGAGTGATTGATTCAATCAGCTGATCTTAGCACGTTTTAAATGTTTTCAATGGGTTAAGATCTGGCGAATTACCTGGCCAGTCTAACACATTTAACTTTAAAGTATTTAAATACTTTTTAATGGTCTGAGTGGCGTGGCATAGTGCAATCATAAAAGATGTAGGATATAAAACCCTTTGTCTGATGCAGTCTTCATTATAACGCTCTCCTTTCTTCTTCGAACCAATTGGATGGATTCTATAACTATTTTTATTATTTTATTATTCTTTAACTATTTGTAACTATTGTATTGTCTTTAGCCCTTTTAAGTCTCTTTGACATCATCACTTAATTTATTTTTTTCGTCTGTAGGGCGCGATATGTCTTAGTGCCATTATTAGCTAATCTTCTTCTTATTGTTCTTATAGAAATTTGTATTTGAATATTTTTTATTTTATTTGCTGTTGTTCTTCAATTTCTGACTGCAGTTTGAACAATTTTTTGATCCTCTCTAACAGTAGTCTTTCGTTAAGAACCACATTTTCCAACTCGATTTCGGACAAAGTATTTATTCTTTGCAATTATTTTTTTAATACCAGCAAATAAAGAATTCGATACGCCAATTTTATGTCTTATTTCACGGTGCGATAAATCTGTATCTTTTAATAGACTTATTGTTCTAGCAATTTTGGATATCGGAAAGATCTGATTTTTGTACCATAGCTTAAGAAGACTTAAAATTTGAACGTCATTGCAATTAACTATTCTAGGAAACTCAAGAATTTTTGTTTTGCAATATTACCTTTTTTTGGTTATAATGTAAATTTTAAACAATATTTTAAAAGTAGTTTTAATTTACCAACTTATAAAGAGCAAATTGTTCATCTATACAAATTAGAACAAAATTTTGTAAGTTCATGATCAAAGTAACGGTATTATCTACATAACTCTGTATTGCACTATAATTCACTTTGAGAATAACAACATAAAAACAAAAAAAAAAACTTTTGAATAACGGAGTAATTTGAATTCATAACATATTGTTTAAAAAAAATCGAAGTGGTTATAATAATTTGTCCAGGTTAGTATAAATATATCTTCGTTAATCTAGACAAAAAAAAGTTCATCAATCGAGCCAAAATTTTACAATTATTATAATATTTTTAAAGAAAAAATGGTAACTTATCAATATAAAAATAATCAATATAAAAATAATCAATATAAAAATAATCAATAATCTATCAAAATCTAAAACATATTAGAAAAAATAATTCTAGATACAAATCTGTGGATTTACATAATACTATCTTTTTATTTATATGGTAATTTAATCTGAGTGCCCATACAAAACACCCTTTTACACTAAAACACTAAAACTGTCAATCCCACGTTCTCATGCGCCATTAAAGTAATGCACTTCCTTAAAACGATCGTCATAAAATACGCTCGATAGGAAATGACCGCGATCGTGCGAGTGTGTGTGTGTGTATATGTTTTTTGTTTAGAATTAAATGGGAAATGAGAATGGTAAATAATGCTAAGCGATTCTTTAGTATTCATGAAGCGTTACGCTTCGTTTGGATTAAGTCGCGCATGTGAACGCAGCTCAATTAAAAACTATATCTTCAATTAGCGTTCGCGCGCGCTGATTAGTAGTCAGATAGTGGGGCGTGTGCGCGCGACATTTTTTTTATTAAACATAATTGTTATTAACATATTCTCATGCCCCTGAACTTCCTCTTGCGGTGATGCATTTGAATGTACAATATATATATGCACCATGACATTTATGACTGTATACATATTCGATTTACCAATATTTATGTTTATACTAAATGTTACAATGTATGTATTCAATTATATTCCTAACAGGACAACAATTACAAATTAGTTATTATTCAATGTGCATACCGGCGACACTGACGATTGTCTCGAACAATTGTTTTCTGTGTGTGACATCACTTCAAGAAAGTGAACACACTTTTATTTTGGTATGTCATACAACGCACACACAAAATATCCAAAAATACAATAAGATGTGTGTACAAAAAAAAACCATGTAAATAATTACTTTGTATCCGAGTCTACTTAACAATTTGTAAATATTATAATGCGCGTGTGTATGTGTGTGGTATACAATTAAGTCAGCTTTTTGTGTGTATACTTTTACTTTGTGCCGTGCCGAAAGTGTCGGCGTGCAGCGCGTCACTTTAAGAGCTCGGTAGCAGGTCTATAAGTTACAAATAAGATAGATTATACGATATAATGTATAACAAAGCACAATATCATCAGAAAATACGTTATTTCTTTCAACACCGATGATAATTGTGGCGCGGCCGGTGGCAGAGCATTGTCATATTTAATAAATTGACAATGAATATAAAGGTGTTTCCTTGTGTACGCTCTGTTATTGCTGTTTATATAAACAGATAACCTATTTTTGTATTCTTTCCATATGCTTTGTAGTTTTTGAACTTATTTCTGAATATGTATTTGTATTCTATTTACATATATTTCATTTCTTCGCTTTATACAAATCAAGATATAGTCTTTTAATTATTACTCATATTTTTGACTCTTGGTTGTTCAATCTTTTATTACTATATTGTGTAAATAGCATACTTATATTTTTTTTGTTATGTTTACTTTTAATATAAAATATTGGAATACTAAAACCATGTCATAAAAATGATAACAAAAAATGTTTACGCACAAAGAAAGTGATTCATTTAAAATAAAACATGCAAGTATATATTCTATATGAATCACTTTCTTTGTGCATAAACAATAGTTATTTGCTCAAAAATGAAGAAAAAAAAAAAATTCTTACGTGAAAGTATCACCAAATTGATTTATTATTCAATAAATAATTTATTTTTAATGGCCATAATTACAGCACCAAACAATAACAATTTGTATGGCAATGTCATAATTCATAAACTAAAAACTAACACAATTGTCAAGTACGTGTTTCTAAGCCGCTATCACAATAATAATGATTGAGTACAAAATTTCGGGTTGTATAAAAAAAAAATATATATTTCATAATTATTGCAACCAATAATATACATTTAAAAATACATTTTTAAGTGCCTAAGATATGCATTTAAAATAATAAAATAACATACAAAAATAGTAAAATGAGCATTTAAAATTATACATAATGCACCGCATTTTTTTTAAACATATACCAAATATTTGAATGAATTGAAAATAATGCAAAGATAACGTTTGAGATTTTCTTTTTTTTTGTATTTATATTTCATTTTGAACATGTTATTTTTACAATTTACGCATGTAGTTGCCCTTAAGGGGACGGTTATCGCCTCTTTTTAAATGATGATTTGGAAATGAGTGTTTTTGAGGACAGGAAATTTTGAAGATTGCAAATCATTTATTAAAAACCCCATCTGCCATTGCCTTTCTATTCTTTTGTAAAAAAGATTTAATTTTTGATAGTCTTTTTCTTTTTTTGTGTCAATTTTTAACATTGAACCACATTCCCTCTTATTATGTTTTATGTTTTTATGTTAAATGGTGGATATAATAAAATCAACCGCTACAACATCAACAAAAACTCTATTTTGTAGAAGTAAACTTTAGCTATTACCACATGAACTAATTGGCATTTTAGCCAAATAGTTAATTTGAGGAAAAAATGGTAAAATGCTTCATAGAATATTATGTATATTTTGTACAATTCAATTATATATTTTATTAGAATAAATAATTTATTTAAATTAACTTATAATTATCAGTATAGAAGAAATGCTATTTAATGTACAAAATATGCTTGAAAATTCAAAATATGCAAAAATATGCAATAACAAATAAGGGTTAAAAATAGATTAACTCAAAACACATTTGTAAATATGATGTCTCAGTAAAAACATGCATTAACATATTTTTGGTTGAGTACAACAGCCTTCCAGATTCAGTAAATTTATTAAATACAAAAGAATAAAAAAATGTTATTATATAAATAAACATGTAACTTTAAGGATATTTTTATGTTTACATGTATTGCTTAACATGTCTATTTAGTTACACAAAAGTTAACTCGAGCTATAGTTTCTCGAGTTACGCAAATATCCTAGGGAAATTACAGCAAAATGTTAGAAAATAACGCAATTTGACATTTCATAACTCGAGAAATTTATTTGAAATTTAGCAATGGCGATTTTGATTGGAAATAACGTAAAATTGTATTTCATAAACCATTATGTAAAATAACTTTCAGACAAAACAAATAAAGTTGAGGTGGGCAATTATAATTAATTACGTGACATGCATCCTGGGTCCAGCTTCTAACTAAACTTTTCTAGTGTAGATTGGACTCCTGAAAACAGAATAAAAAAAAGTTAAACTTTTGTCTGAAATTTTAAAATATTACGATTTGAAATTTTTATTAATAGTTCTCGCAGCCATCTCAGTTGATAATTCGATTATGAAAAATGTAAAGATGAATAATTGAAGGTAATTACGATTACTTCATTTTATGTTGGGTTTTATGTCACAATCGAACAAAATGTGATTAAAAGTGGTAAAATTTCATGAAAATACATACATAGGCATTAAAACGATAATAATGTCTCAAAATCATAAAATGTGATAAAAGTTGACAATAACGCGTTAGAACGACTATAACTTTTGTTTCTGTTGAGGTTCTATTCACATGCACAAAGCAACAAATGTTACCTTAATAGTTGCGAGTTATTCATGAAAGAAATATGGTTTTCAATAAGTTAGAAGAGTTAGGCATCTGACGTTTACAAAACAAATTTTTGCAGTCATGTAAACAAACTTTCTAATTAAACCAGAAAAATTGAGGTCAATAAATTTTAGGTGTGTTTCTAGTAAAAATATGTTTGTAGTCGTCCGAAGTCTTTGGGAATAGCTCTAGAGCATTTACAGACGACATGTTTTTGCAATCTTGAATATTTTTATTTTCATCTCTCCTTCTCAATATCTCTCATATTTTTCCATCATCAAGGGCTCGAAAAATTATCGAATGAGAAGACACTGACTTGTTTCTGTCTGTGCTGTATGTGTATCGAATGTGGTCGCTTCCAACATTTCTGCAAAACCATGGATTGTTGGTTCGATTAATAAGTCTCCTTGATCCAATGCAAAATTATGGAAAATGGCGCATGCCACAATAATGATTTACACAGTGTTGAGTTGGCACCTCATTCCAAGACCGAAAATCGTCTCTTAATTACAGCGGCCGTAATTTAGATTGATTCAACGCTGTCCGGAGCATATTGGAGAAATGGCGTTGCCAAATAATCTGTACGTTTATATCCAGAGTCACCAACAATAATAAAATGGACAAATTTACCGTTCTCCAAGCGTCTTTTTAAATTAGATATATTGAAAAAGTGTGGGTCGTGTGACGCACCAGACCAACGAGCAACAATATCCAACACTTTTAAGTGTGCATCGGCGCAAATAACATGAGTTATCAATATCAGGAGTTGACTCGAGTTATAAAACACAAGTTATAATTTTTTGTTAAAAATCGCGAGTTATAAAAAAAAAGAGTGAACAAATACAACTTGTTTTTGTTATGGAAAAATCGAGTGAACAAATTGAGTTACTTATGGGTTAATACTGACTCCTTATGCTGAAGGTACAACAATCAACAAAAAAGAAAATATTCTATCTTTATCGAGGGAAAATAATTTAAATATATTATCCGACCCCTTGGTTTAATATTTATTTTATTTTTATTTAAATAATTTTTTATTATTAATTATTTATTATATTTATTATGTCGATTTAACTGAAATATTGGTTGTCGGTTCCGACTGACTTCTCAGCCGTGTTAGCTGTTTTTTTTAAAATAAAATAAATATTTTTTTTTTCGGCGGCCGGCTGGCTCTGACTTCTTATACATAATATGATTTTTTGAAAATATCAAACAAGCCGAATATGGATAAACAATACTCGTACACAAAATAACCGATCAGCATCATAAAAATCAATATTTACTCTATGATGATGATTCACCACAAAAATTCCCACATTAAACCAAAACCAGATTTAAAGAGGTCCATAAAAAGTATTGTCTTTTTTATTCTTTAATGTATACTATTACTAATATTCAATAAATATTTAATTTCGTTTTTTTAACGGGGGTTTGCATTGCATTGTGTTCTTTGATTTCGGCGCATTGCAAATCACGAGGAAGCCTTACAAACCTTTATGGCACAATCGAGCACATCGCCTTATATCCATATATAATTATATATATATATATATAGTGTATGTGTGTCTGTATATGTCTGTCTGTCTATTATATATTCGAATATATTCGTATATATTCGTATCCCGTGATGGCATGTTATTGTGCAATCGAGCAAGTTGTGGGCAGCGAAATAAACGACAAAATGCAAAAAAGATTTACCTAATTCAACTCAAATGACCTTTGTGTATTTGCTATGGCTATATGGTTTCGAGGAAATCGCCAAACGACCTTAAACCGTATATATATTCACATATATATATATATATAATTATATATAATATGCTGCTTATATATTTGTTGATGCGTTCTGCTTTTTAATATATAGCACAAGACGTTTTATAAGAAAATGAGTTTATATTTCGTATGTATCTATATTGTATATTATATACGCGTTTTGTGGTTTAGTTGTGCATGTCATTACTCAGCAAAAACCACACATATACGTTCAAGACTTGCGAGAGCGCAAGTACGTGTAATTGGGAAGTAGTATTTAGCGAGTATATTATACAAAGTTTATGGGGTTTTAAGCACGCAGCTATTTATAGCGTTCGTTTGACGGTGGATATTAAAAAAACAACATGTTTGACCTGTTCCTTTGCCGTAATACGCGTAAACATCATTATTTGCAAAACAAAAAATATTAGTAAAAACCCATTTGCACTTAAAATTGTTATTCATTTCTGTACATGCTAAAATAGCTCGAGAATTCGAATTTTTTATAATGATATTATCGCTAAACTTACATACAGCTTACAATATACTAGAAATAAGACCGGACATCGAATTCCTTTAATTCGGATTCAGTACTCACAGTGTCTTATCACCGCGGCCGAGAAGAGTTAACAGTATTAAGTTTCAAGGTCACTTGAAGCTGTCGACATAAGGCATATACATATACAAAACACACAGCCACATAAGACATAAGCATTTTTATACTCTGTGTTGATACGCTTGTTTTTTGCCATCACATAAACATATGTCCGTCTCTGTATATATTATGAATTGATGATGTATTTGTATAACTAATACGATAATATTTATGTAAATATCGCGAGACATCGCGCGTCATGTTAATACGGCAAAAAAGGTACAAACAAATAAAGATATCCGCAGAAATCAGATGAAATTTCAAGACGAAGCGCGAAGTCATTGGCTGCTGCACAGTGGTGCATTTGTTTTGTTAATCGTTTTAATTTATATTTTGACTTTTAAATAAATCTTAATAATGTAAATAAAAATAATATTTTTATATCGAAATGAAAAATAAAACATAACGGTATTTTGATATTATTATTTGAAATTTGCATAAAAGTGTAACAGTATTTTAATTTAAAAAAAAATAAACTTCTTTTTAAGTGTAAACATAAAAAATGTCTAACAATGAAGTGTGCCCAGTAAAGACAAAATTGTACCAACAATAAAAATTATATTGCGCACGTACTAATTTGTATATGAGAAATCATTTTTGTTTTATGTGCTATTTCGCTTTCAAACGATTATAGTCTTATTCGTTTGAAAACGAAATAGCGCATAAAACAAAAATGATAAAACCGAAAATGATTTTTTAAATAAACGAACTATCTCATAAATTCGAAAATGGGTTTATAGTCTATTTCGTTTGAAAACGAACTATCACATAAAATATTGTTATCAATATTTTTATGTGATAATTCGTTTTAGAATTTATGTGCTATTTCGTTTACAAACGAATTAGTTATACGAATTGATTTTTATGTTATAATTCGTTTTTTTACGAATTTATGCATACATTTTTAAATTGCAGATTTATGCTTTAATTTGTATTCGAACGAATTAGTGCATAAATAATATTCACGAGCAATCCAATTTTATTTTCTTGCGTAAGTACTTTTATTTCTTTTTTTGCGGTTATTAAATATTTAAAGCATTTTAAAACCCGCCACAATCCACAATTTATTAGAAAAAAAAACGTTTTTATAAATATGTTTAAAATTTATAATTGAATTTAATGCAAAAAATGTATTATTTGTACTCTTTCTAAAAAGATATAGCAAATAAATGAATTTGATCAAAACTTATAAAAATGTGTATGTTTCTTCATAAAAAGTATAAAAATAATATTAAAATATAAATTTATAGACTATTTCGTTTTCAATCGAATTACTGCATAAAAAATATTTCTTATGGGATAATTCGTTTACAAACGAAATAAAGCATAACATTTTTGTTCAATTATTTTTATGGGATAATTCGTATTTCAGTTTATATAGTAATTCGTTTTGAAACGAATTATCCCATAAAAAATATTTTTTTATGCGGAAATTTGTTTTTGAGTTTATATACTAATTCGTTTTGAAACGAAATAATACATAAAAAAAGTGATATTTCAGTTCAAAATTATTCTGATAAAATTGATGTGATAATTCACCGCGCCGTACAAAATATTGTCTATTTAGCATTTTTTTTTGTAAAAATGTCTAATTTTTTCTTCACATCTTCATCTTAAAAAATTGAAATAACAATTTACGGGGTTCATATGGATAACGCTCCATATTTGATAGAATGCAATGTCACCGGACACGAGTCTATGCACAAAGTTTCAGCTCGATTGTACTTACGACCACTTTCAGGCACCCTAAATTCGAAAACTTTTTAAATTTGACAATTTGAAATGTCAATCATTAGTAAAGTCCTTATCAATAATAAATAATATATATTTTTAGTTATAATTTCTAAATGCGTATTATACTTCTCGAAACCAACACTTCTCGAAGCCCACGCTTTTCAAAGCACAAGCTTATCGAAACCCACTCTTCTCGCGAAACCCACGCTTCTCGAAAAACCACGCTTCCCAAAACCACATATCGTGTAAATTTGAAATGTAAATATTTGTGTCACCCAATATAAAAAAAAATAGAAATATTTTGTTATCCAAAAAAAAAATGATGACCTTTACGCTTTACACGTTTTTAACAAAAAAAAAGAAATTTAAAAAAAAAATAATAAAATATTCTAGCATCTTTAAAAATGATTTTCGAGATTTGTTAACAGGTCGGCTGAAAAGTTCGTATCGTTTCAATGAAAAACACATTTTTTTGTCAAAATTCATTTTTATTATT
>JAAAKO020047079.1:0-11504 GCA_010015015.2 Bolitophila cinerea
AATTTAAAATCACAATATTTATATAGGATTAACATTTTGTGGCCTTGGAATTTTACTGTTTTTAATTGTACCAGGCATTATATAAAAAACCGACTAAAATCTAGTCTAAAATTTCAAATTATTTTACCGTGTCATATAAATTTTAATGAAAAACTATGAAAACAAATGCAAAACATTTTTTTTAATAACCTGAAAAAAAATTAAACTAAAGTAGTGCTTTTGGTTAATTAAAATAATTAAATATATACATATATATAAAGTAAAACTAATGGTAGATAATAAAATTGTTTAAGACAAATGGATAAATCAATATCTACAAAAGTATTTTCAACTGTTTTAATTCTTTCAAAATTATTATTTAATATTGGAAACAGTTGGAGTTAAAATCGCTGTCGAAATAAATCCTTTAAATAATTAATTATACTACGATAATTCTTTCCGTGTATCTATATCTATATATACTATACATAAAAACTCCCTAAATTAAAATAAATAAAAAGAATAAAATAAATAATTGTATGCGCATTGTAAGAGAAATCGATAATTGAATATCATATTACGTATTTTTAGCCGTAAAATCCGAATCTGCAAAAAAGGAGGTGTCATATTTAAAATGTCATAGTTACCCCCTGTTGACCCAACAAGGAGGTAGCACTAATGTATTTCACCGGGAAATAATTTAATTTTGATAACGGTACTTACATTACTGGAACAACGTTTTTATCAAAACGACCTTCGACGTTGCCTGGTGGATCGTAGTTGGCCACAATGATTAGCAATTTGACTCCTCTAACTATGCCCAGATCAACCTTCTTGGTGTCTTCCCACACGACCTGTGTAAAATTACCGGTTTCTAAACTGAAGCTCCCGTTGTTGAAGTCGTAGAGTTTTATTTCAGAGTACCAAGAATCAACAGGTTCTTATCCATCTACTGATTCTGCAGTTGTCCAGTAAATTTTCTCACCACAGTGATTTGTACTGTGGTCAAACAAACGGTTGTCGGCAAGATACTATATATATAAATGCCCAAAATAAATATATTATGTGTTACGCGAATATATTCTTAAATCATCATCTTTTACCTGTGCACACTGCTAAGCGAAATAATTAAGATCTTCATCCAACTCGAGTGGCGGAGAACCGTATTTTTCTCTAAGCATATTGTGCTCGTGCAAATTTTCCAGCTGGAATTGAGTAAACCGTGCCTGACTGCGCGAAAGATGATAATATGATAACGATTTTCAATTAAATTCATATTTAAAACTTACCATCCTTTTAGAATGAACCAGATCAATAAACTGTAATAAGCTTTGAAGAAAACCATAGCTTACGGTTTTAATAACAGACTTATTTAGAAAGTAAGAATTAAAAATCACTTATTTTATTATTATTTTGTTTATTGCAGAACATAGCCTTGTATTAAAATACTGCCATAAAAATTCTACTTCCACCACTATATATACTCCAATTTGCAATGTTTTTTTTCTTATACTTATTCTGTAATCGTATTTATAATCGGTAGTTCATTTTTAAAATATATTTATCATACTGTTCCTAATCATAGTTAAAACCAGCGTGCGTAGTATTAGTATTACGATTAGTGATTCTAAGAAAGTAGCATGAAATATTAAAAATTGGATAAATTTATGCCACCTACTTTGAATTTATTAGTAGGGGAACCAAAAATAAAAAAAACGCATTTTATAATACCTTGGACCAAAATACCGTTTTTATTTCTTTTATTGAACAAAACTGTTTTTTTAAACCTCATGGAGAGTGAAAAAATCGGGGTCTCTCGATTGGCCAAAACACGATTGGCCGAATGATACAATTGGCCGAATTACGATTGGCCAAATGATACGATTGGCCGAATGATACGATTGGCCGAATGATACGATTGGCCGAATGATACGATTGGGCTACTAATACGATTCGCTGAATCACGATTGGTCGACTAATACGATTGACCATAATGCACTTACAAATTCGGCCAATCGTATCATTCAGCTAATCGTGATTTGACCATTCGTATCATTCGGCCAATCAAGATTCCGCTAATCGAGATTCGGCCAATCGTGATTCAACCGACCAATCGTGACTCGGCCAGTCGGTACATCCAAAAAAATGTAGTATACGGATACGGGTAGTACCCAATTTCCAATCTTCAGAATCTGGAAGCTGTGATGATGGGGATGAGAATTAAATTCAATTTTTTTTGACCTCACACCTGGAGATAACCAGAAAATCGAGGGTTATATGTCGGAATTACAGCAAACAAAACCATCAATATGATCTGGAATCTAAGTAATTATTTTATCTCGGTGGTAGTTATGTCCTCTTTTTGCTGCAATATACGAGCAACAAGAGCCACTTATATGTATTGTAGATGATTTGAAATCACGTTTATGGCATTATATTATATATTGGTAAATTCTAAGTCAGTTAAAGGAACACCCTTAACATCCTCCGCCTTCTCTAAAGTAACACCATCAACATCATCCGGAAAGCCTGAAGCACATCCATCGATATCGTTTGCACTTCCTGGAGAGCAAGACCATCGATATTATTTTTAATGTCTGAAGCAGAAATATCGTTATCACGGAAAAAGGTACCACGACGTTTCATTCAAATGGCACTTAACCATGCGCTCGTGGATTTATTGTCATTATTAAACTCAAAAGAATTCACCAAAATTGTTTGGAAAAAGGGATTTACAAATTCATTCAAAATAATGTTGGTTTCATGGTAAAGCTCAATTGACAGAATGATTTTTGGAAATAAAATCTCCTGTCAAATGTTTCGACATTATTTCATCAATTCAGTCATTATTCTACCCTTGTTTGTCAATTACCAGTCCGTTTTGCCTGAGCCTCTGCAGAACCGACTGCATCAGGTGCAAAATGTGTTCTTCCCGGATTTCTGACGCTATTAAAACGTCATTCAGGTCTATGCAAACGTAGACGCAGTCCGATACGGTGAGGAGACATAGCGTCCACAAACATAACGTCTTTGGATCTTTTGTCCGCTAATAAAAGAACATAAGAAGGTTAATGGACGTTATGTCCGTTTGTTAAAATGGATCTTATGTTCGTTTATAAACGGCATTATGTCTGTTTAAACTAGAAATAATGTCCAATTGGATATTATGTCTGTTTGAATCAGACATAAAGTCCAATCTGGACACAAAGTCCAAAACAAGTAAAATAATATAAAAAAACTCAAATAACCAGGGACAAAACTTAATTATTATTTTGAGTTTTGCTGGCAAAACCTTAAATAACATCAGTTATTATGTCGGTTTCTGAAAATGGACATTAAATCTTAGCGTACATGGATACTCAAACGATTCGAAATTAATATTGGCATATATGACAATCATGAGGATCAAAGTAACATTGAAATTTATGAAGAATTTCTTGCTACACCTCTAACAGAATACATTATAAATGTAGTTATCTACATTTTGGGATTTGTATATATGGAGAAATAGTAAACATAAAAAATCGTGGTGTATTATTGCACCCTCAAAAAACGTTAATGACATATGTAAAATGATAGAAGAAGAAATCAAATGTCTTGACGTTATGGAAAAGAATTTTTATACAAAATTAAAGTTAACCTGCTTAAGAAGAATTTCAGAAACTAATATATTTTCAAATTTAGCCAAACATATACAATATCAAAATTTATTTGACAATCATAGAGTGTTGGTAATTACTGCAATTATTGATATTTATTTAAAATTTCTTATGCACCACATTTTAAGATGTAAAACGGAAGTAATCCAAAAATCATTTATAAGAAACCAAAACCAAAAAAAAATACTTATTTTGTTGGACAATCATTTTTATTCTTTACCTTTCCTTTAATGTTGTATGTTATTGTTTTTTAATATTAATTATAAGTTTTAATATATGTTCTGCTGTCACGTCACGACGCTTCTAGTGTATACATGTTCTATGGTATAACTTCAACGCGAACAACTAAACAAACAACTAATTTTACACTAAAATCGAACTAATTGGAGGCTTTTTAGTAATGATTTTTTTGCCAAAACACTCATAAGTAACTAATACACGTTCCTGTCGATATTATTTTTACAAAGATCACTATAAGAAAACACGAAATAAAGATTTAATACAGAGCCATTTTTTGGTACGTCATGCGTCTGCAGCTGTATGTTTCAAAAAAAAGGTGGCATACATTTATCCATTTTTGGATATTTCATGCCACTTCTAAGAATCACTAATCGTAATACTAATATTACGCATGCTGGTTTTATGAGTAAAAACAATATGATACATATATTTTATAAATGTACTTATGATTAAAAATACGATTACAGGATTAGTATTAGAAAAAAAAGAAAGTTGGAGTATATATAGAGGTCGAAGTGGAATTCTTATAGCAGTGTTCTAATACAAGGCTATGTTCTGCAATAAGTAAAATAATAATAAAATAGGTGATTTTTTAATTCTTAGTTTTTAAATAAGTCTGTTATTAAAACCGTAAGCTATGGTTTTCGTCAAAGCTTATTACAGTTTATTGATCTGCTTCATTTTTAAAGGATGGTAAGTTTTAAAAATGAATTTGATTAAAAATCGTTATCATATTTTCCTAATCTTTCGCACAGTCAGGCACAGTTTACTCAATTCCAGCTGGAAAGTTTAAAGGAGCACAATATGCTTAGAGCAAAACACGGTTCTCCGCCACTCGTGTTAGATGAAGATCTTAATAATTTCGCTCAGCACTGGGCACAGGTAAAATATGATGATTTAAGAATATATTCTCGTAACCTTAAAGTACACAAAATATATATTTATTTTTTGCATTTATATATATAGTATCTTGCCGACAACAATTTGTTTGAACACAGTAAAAAACAATACGGTGAGAACCTTTTCTGGACAACTGCAGAATCAGTAGATGGAGCAAAACCAGTTGACTCTTGGTACTCTGAAATAAAATTCTACGACTTCAACAACGGGGGCTTCAGTTTAGAAACCGGTCATTTTGTACTGGTCGTGTGGAAAAACACCAAGAAGGTTGGTCTGGGCATAGCTAGAGGCAAGAATTGTCTAATCGTTGTGGCCAACTACGATCCATCGGGTTACGGGAGTTATGAGGACAACGTGCTTCCACCAATGTAAGAAATACCAATAACTAGTAGGGTGATACTCTTTCAGAGTAAAACAACTAAATTTATAATTTCAGATCGTCGATAAGCGGAAAAGCTGCAAAAAGATATGAAATGTGTGCAGTATTTATTTGGTTAAATTTTATCATCGTTTTCCTGGGTTCGCAGTACTTTAAAATTTAAAATCACAATATTTATATAGGATTAACATTTTGTGGCCTTGGAATTTTACTGTTTTTAATTGTACCAGGCAAAAATAAAAAAAATTTCAAATTATTTTACCGTGTCATATAAATTTTAATGAAAAACCATGAAAACAAATGCAAAACATTTTTTTGTAATAACCTGAAAAAAAATTAAACAAAAGTAGTGCTTTTGGTAAATTAAAATAATTTAAAAAGATATATATAAAAAGTAAAACTAATGGTAGATAATAAAATGGTTTAAGACAAATGGATAAATCAATGTCTACAAAAGTATTTTCAACTGTTTTCAATCTTCCAAAATTATTGTTTATTATTGGAAACAGTTGGACTTAAAATCGCTGTCGAAAAAAATCGAAATTAATTTTAAATAATTATTTATAATACGAAAATTCTTTCCGTGTATCTATATCTTTATAAATAATATACATATATATATATATGCCTACATCTTTATTTTATATAATTTGTACTTGTAATTTTGGGCAAATGTCTAGTTTAGGGATAGTGACGTTTAAAAAAAGTTATATTCAATATTAAAGGTCATGAGCCCCATGTACAAATCAGGTTTAGGTCGCGTCGTCGTTCGAACCCCTTCCCCAATTTCAGGGGGAGAATTAAACTTTGTATGATTTTTTTTATTTGTATTTAAAAATAAAAACAGAATTCCAATGAATGTCAGAGATGCTTTTTAGGTTCTTCAATTTAAATTCAAATTATATAATATCCGTTTTTTTACAAAATTCAATAATGATAAATTGTATATATATATATATATATATATATATTTCTTGACGGATATATTGCGCCGTCTATATAAGGTATTTTATAAATCGACTCCTGCATTGGAGCTGCCCTCCGCACCTGCATTCTAGTTGACGCCAAGTCATCTTCAATTTCATCTTCATCGAATTAATTATTCGCCTCTGGTCCAAGCTTACACTAAAGCTTTAATTTTTCGCTAGTAAACACTAATTCAAAAAACCGTTGATTACGTCGGATGTCTGGAAGATCAGCAACAACATATCGGTCACAGTCAAGCACCTTCTTAATTATATATGAACCTTGGTATTGGGGTTCCAACTTACGCGATTCGACAGTCGCCGGTGCGACATGTTCAACGAGTACCAAATCATTTTCACTATATTGTCTAGAGTCACGGTGACGATTGTCGTAGCGAACCTTCCATTTAGCTTTCTCTGCGTCTTTAACAAGGACAATTTTTTCGTATGTCTGAATTTCGTTCTCTTTTAGCTCATCCATCTCGTGCATTGCAGCCACTAGAAATTTCGAATATCAGCGTCCCTACTTTTCACGTCCTTGTTACTCGTTTGCAAAAACATCGCTATCATCTGATTGATACGCTCCACTTGCCCATTCGCTCGAGGTGTTCGTACTGCATTCTTCACAATTTTACAACGTTTTCGTCAACCCAAAATGCCCACGGCCGTCGTGTGTACTCTTCACTCCTCGCCATCGAACAGCGCCAGGTACAACCCACCGTAATTGTCCATCCACCTTGCAAAATAGCCGATGGTTGCGCAACTCGTAATCAGTTTTAAGCTGAGGCAGATTCTTTATCGCCGTGACTGTGTCACGCAAAGAATTCATAATAATTAGCTGCTTCTCATGTTTTTGCTGCATTGTCAGAAGTCGCTCAGTCACGTCAGTAGCAACACGAGCTGGCGCAACAGGAACACGACTCATTTCATCTACATGCGGAAGATTCACACCTGATCGGTGTACGAGTTCATACTGGAACTCTTTTAATTTAAGTAACCAACGAGCAATACGAGCCACCAGAGGTTTCGTGTTTTTCGTCGTTGTCACTGCGGCACACTCGGTCAAAATTCGGAAATTTTTACCTAACAAATACACCCGGAATCTTTCGGTTGTTTCGACCATTGCCAAAACTTCCAATTCATGTGACGTATATCGAGATTCTGAGAGTGAACAATGTCGACTGTAATAAAAAAACAGGATGCAGTTTGCGTCATCGGAAGATTATAATAAAACACCAGCAATTCCTATGTTACTCACATCAGTATGAATCTCATGCGATTTGTCAGAGTCATATAAACATAGCACTGGAGTAGTACATAAAATCAATTTAAGCGATTCGATCGACGTCTGCTGCATTTTGCCCCAAACAAACGGCGGGTTTTCCAACTGTTTTTAACAACACTGTCATTGATTTTGCAATATGGGCATATTTTTTTTCGACTTTTTTAAAAAAAACAGTTAAACCAAGAAAACGTCGCACATCATGTACATTTTCCGGGGTAGGGTAATCTTGAATGGCACAAACTTTGTCATCGCCAGGTTCGATACCATTAGCACTTACGCATTATGTCCCAGGAATTTATTGCGTTTTTCCAAGAATTTACATTTACTCTTTCGTAAAGTCAGTCCAACATCTGCTACTGCAACCAGGAATCGTCGTAATCGATCAACGCCTTCTTCAATATTTGTGCTCAGTTCAAGGATGTCATCCAGCTACGCTATTGCCTCACCTGGCGGAACTCACCAATGCGATGAATTCCGCTTCTGTAGATACGCATGACTGTTTCCTGCAACACCAGCTGATGACACCTCCGTTGACTTTAAAAACATAGCCACTATTTGATTTCCTTTCTTCACGCCCAGTCCGCGTCTGCATAACCGACAACCTTTAGTTTCAGTGCGACTTAGACATATCTTTAAGTTAGCGGTTCCTTTCAGATACTTGAGGGTTCTTTTGAGCTCATTCCAATCCTCTTGTGTCGGTTTACTGACCTTTCGTGCTCGAATTGAAACACTCGCAGAAATATCCGGACGAGAGTTTACGGAAATGTAAAGAAGATATCCTTTAAACTTCTGGTAAAATCGGTCGTCAAGTAGTAGAGCATCATCGTTGCTTGTTGTTTTGCCGTAGTTTGGATCAAGTGGATACGCTAATATTTTAGAGTCGCGCAGTCCAATTTTGATTTTGATGCTCTTATTGTTTGGTTCATTATGTCCTCTATTCCTTCTGCATCTTGAAAATCTTCATCTACTTCTGGTTGGTGGTGTCTGTAGTGATGAGCCATCTCGGAGAGTTTTTTGTGTTTCCTTTTCTTCGCTGATTGGCTCCTCCTGGATGTCGAGATTCCGTGGTGCTGACTGTTGCTGGTTGGTAACTTGGACAAACTTGACGTCCCGACTAACTTCGATTTTACAGGTAGTTCGATCTAACATTCTGTATGCTTTGGAGTTAAGATCGTAACCAACAAACGTCATACGCTTCGCCTTGTGGTCTAATTTACCGCGTTTTTCTTTATGTATGAATACGTATGCTTCTACGCCGAACACACGGAACGTATCGATACTAGGCTTTGTTCCATTCCAGAGTGAAATCGGAATATTGTTGACAGCTCTGGATATGATGCGGTTTTGTGTGTAATTTGCCGTTGCTACTGCTTCTGCCCAAAATTTATGCTCCATATTAGCGTCGATCAGCATACAGCGAGCCATCTCCATGAGCGATCGATTTTTGCGCTCAGCGATACCGTTCTGCTGTGGTGAATACGCTGCTGTGTACTGTACATGAATTCCTTTGGCCTTCAGGAATGTTGAAACCTCGCGGCTGGTGTACTCGCCGCCACGATCGGACCTTATTGTTTTTGGCGATCGGCCAAACTGTGTGTGGACAGCTGCCACAAAATCTTTCAGCACTCCAAGGACATCTAATTTGTGCTGTAGTACAATACACGGAACAGTATCTGCTAAAGTCATCAATAAAAGTGACAAAATACCTGTTTCCGCTCACAGACCCAGTCCGCATTGGTCCGCATACGTCTGTGTGGATTAGGTCTAGTGGTGACCCTGAACTACTGTGCGACTTTTGTGGAAAAGGCAACCTTGCAAATTTTCCTAAACTTGTTTGTTTATTTCTTCTTTATATTTAATGGACAATTAAAGTTATCTCACTTAAATCTTGGATCCAAAAATGTAGCCAAGGCTAAGTTACTAAGTTTTTTTGGATGTTGTCGCAACGCTTTTTAAAACTTTCTTTAATGTTTATTAATAAAGCTTTAGTTGCGTTTGCTAAAGGATCCAGAGTTTCTAAAAAATGACTAAGGCAAAAAACCAACGGTATTATCTTGCTTCCGCTTACATTTTTTCTGAACTAATTTTAGTATTTATATCGGCCCACGGTTTCAAAATTAGGATTGCAATTTCGTCAGCTGACACCATTTTTGGAGCATTTTTTAAAATTTATATTAAATAGAAAACACTCAATCATATAAAAGGTAGATTTCCATCGATTTGGTACACTATTAATAAGCTTCTGTTATAATTGTTTGAATTTTGTCGCTGGATATTTTCCATTTCATAAGCACGGACTCTAGTTTAGCACATACATTTTCTGCAGTGTGAATCTGACGTAAAACGATAGCTCTCACTGTTACGGAAGTCAACATGAAATTATTTAAATAGTGCGCAGTTAATCCTAAGTAGCTAGTTGTTGGATACGAGTGTGTCCAAACATCTTTAACATCTTGTAGAGATTTTTGCGTTCTGTTTGAGATTGCCTCAAATTTATCCAACAGCTTTTTGTCTTTATTGTTATGCTGGTTGGTACGACAAATTTTTGACACACAGTATGCATTAAATGCAGAAATCCTTCGTTTTTAATAAACGAATATGGTAAGTTATCCTTTGCAATCAAAAAAAGAAATGCGTGCGTCACTGTGATATTTTTGACTCCACCTAAATTAAATTGTATGCATTTAATATTAAATAGTTATTTATATATTAAATTTACCTGGCAAAAAATCCTTAGCATTTTTAAATGCCGTCTGAATAGAGATTTCTTGAGGTTCAGCTAACGAGGACGAAAAATCAATGGGTTCTGATTGTTGCTCGGAATCAACAGAAGATGGTCCTTGCTTCTCGAAGAATGAATTCATAGACTGTCAGAAAACGTTTTTTTGTTATTGGTTATATACTCATAAACTTACATGTCTAAAAGTACTTGTCTTCTTGGTTCTGTTACTTCCTCGTCCTCAACATTGTTTTTTTCAAATTGCACATTGTGCATACGCTCAGTGTGCAACTTTAAATTAGTTGTATTGCTTTTGGTTTTTTCACATAATGACAAAAAATGCAGATTCCTCCATTTAAATCTTTTATGAAGTATTTCCACACTTCTGATCGCGACATTATTACTTTTATTAAAATTATATATTTTTTTAAAATTAAGAAAACGTATGCACAACCTGTTGCAAATTTCGCAATTTAACAAAACATCGAATGTTTGAAACATTAAATGTTTGAAACACCGATGTTTTCCGATGTTTGATGTTTTAACTATTTTGATACATCGATGTTTTTCGAGTATCGATGTTTTAGATGTATCGATACATTGTTCCCATCCGTACATGGACCTGTAGCTAGATGGTACTATGGCGTCTTTTTTGGCTGAGCGTTTATTATGCGAATGAATCATTGGAAATGCAGGGGCTGAATCACGTAGCTCGTTCTTGATGTTTTTAATCGACCTTTCGAACGTAAAGCTAGGATCATACTGATGGATACACAGACGGTTTCTCCGTGTAATTTCTCCGTTGACGGAGTTCAAAAAACCGTCTGATTTGTCTATGTCCGTCATGCGTGATCATACTAGCAGATAAATGTTGACGGAGTTTCTCCGTGACGGACAAAATGAATCGGATTTTTGAACTTCGTCGACGGAGACATGAGACATTTTTTTTGTTTCTCCGTCAGGTGATCATACTAGCCGACGGACAAATGTGACGGACAAAATCCGTACGGCGACAAAAACCGTGTTGTCGTGCTGCCAAATGTCAAATTTGCAATTTTTCTATGACTCACAGCTGCCCCAAACGACTTTTTAGGGTTTTTTTTACTGGAAAGGTATCGTCAAATCAATAGAAATGACAACCTCACTTTTTTGTTTAGTTTTTTGTTTTTTTTGTCGTCAACGGCTTTCGCCTACTGACCTATTTATTTAATTAATATATACAAAAATATAAACATACATTTGGGAGTGTAAATAAACAAAATAATACATTATTAATTAAACAAAATATCGAGTGAAACAACAGAACATCAAAGAATATAATAAAAAAAACTAAATCAGGCTCAGATATTAAATCCTTCCAGGGACAACTATCCAAACA
>JAAAKO020047090.1:0-11504 GCA_010015015.2 Bolitophila cinerea
ATAAGACTCATCGCATTATTTGTGTAATAGTTGTTGTTGTTTTATGTAATAAGTATAAACCGAAAAACGAATAATAGACAAAACTTCAAAGTCCTTGCATTTGGCTCCTAATTACATTAAGGACCTATAACTTGGTATATAAAGTTCCAGTCAACAGGACTACAAATAAGTCAAAAATGAGCCCAATCTGATAACTTCATATTTTCAGGAGGGGTCGTTTGACAAATAATGCCCCATATGAGAAACTTTCTGAAATTTGCGGTACGCGATTTTTGAGGTACACGAAAAAAGTGGTACATATTTTGGAAATTTTGTGGTACAAAGTGGTACCGGTTTTTGATGTACGGTTATTATCCATAGTTTGCTTGTTTTTTTTCTTATTTGTACCTCAAATATTCGAACCGCAATTTTCCGTACCACAAAAAACCGTACCACAACAGCCGTACCACAAAAAGCAGTACCGCAAAAAACCTTCGCGAGCTCCAGCTCCTTCAATTTTAAATTTAAAATCAACTATTCTATGTTATTCACGCATAAACATAAACACCATATATATTATATTGGTGGACAACTACGAATCCACAAAATTCTGAAAAATCCATGAAATTAAAGGGTTAAAAGATTTAGGTATTACCTCAGTTCTCGGGCCCAGTGTGATGAACTGTTTTTGTTTTTTGTTGTATTGTCCTTAAAGTTCTACATGCTAAACTTACTCCGAAGACACTCCGAAAACAATCAAAATGTGGATTCGGAGTTGTTTAACGCCAATCTGACCAAAGGGTGTAACAAAACTAACACAAAAAAATTCACTGTTTAATTTTGACAAAAAAAATAGCTGTAGAAAATTTTCATTATGCTAATTCAATATTGTATTAGATGATTATGAAATTAACTTTTTTTATTATAATTTCATTGATTTTATGACATCATTCCATCAATTTCTTTTAAATTAAAATATGTTTTTTACAATTTATAATTACATATGTGTGTTTAGTTTGAAATTTTATGCATGATTAACTAATTTAATAAATTTGCAATCTTTTATATCTTGATAATTTTTTTGCAATGCTTATACTAAATTTATTTCTAAAATTAAATTATATGCATTTTTACGACAGTCCAAAACTGCTTCCAGGAAGAAAATTACAAACATCCGACAATTGTGGACATAATTTATGTATGTACACTCGTACCAAGAGTATTTTTTTCTTTCATAAAAACAATTGTGCGAATTTGTGACATAATTAGTTTATTGAAATATACATTATAAAAAATAAAATATTTTAAAAATAATAAAATTGTTTTCCTTACAGTTATTGTTAATATTTAGTTTTGCATATTGAACAGTAACTTACACCGTATTTTTGAAGATGACAAATTTCGTGAAAATAATGGCGACAATTAAATACAATAAGGCTCATTTTATTGGAATCTGTAAAAACATATATATACAGTTAGTTTACTCATTTAAAAACTATAGAACTAATTGAGATTACCTTTAGTAAATATGTCACCTCTACAAACTCCACATACATGTTCATTTGATACGATGAGAGCATTTTGTTGGGAATTAGAAAGTTTTTCGTGCAAACTGAAATAATCGCTTACTAATATAGCATTGCAACCATTTTGAATTGAAATCTGTAGATTGTAGTCACATAGCATTTTAATAAGAGATCTCTTAAGATCTGGTATTGCAAGACCCTTTTTTATTTTGTCCACAATTTTTGCTGGATCTATAAAACCTAAAATACAATCCTATATGTTTTAAAAGATCATGAGAAAGAAAACAATAACTATACAAACCTACTACACCACCCAATAGTTTAGCCATGACTTCTGGGCGATCAAGAGATTGATCTATTAAATTATTCCACAAGTCCAAGTCATTGTGCTCTTTGCAAAATTCAATTGCCATTTGAATATTTTTTAAATTGTGGATAATTATTGATAATGCTTCAGCCGTATTTCCATTTCTTCCTAGTAAATATACCATTTCTGGGTAAAAAAGTTTTTCTTTGCAAATATCCAATGTTTCTTGTATATTATAACTGTTTGATCTTCGTAAAAATGAAAGTAGTTTATCCGGTTCGTTATTTGCGTACAAAATAACTAGTCTTGAATGAAATTTTCCAGAATTGTCAACTTTGTCTAATTCTTTCAAATACTGAAATAAAAATTAAATATATACCAATAAAAATATAAAAAAAATAATTATACCAAATATAATAAATCTTCTCTTGTTTCCAATTGTTGAACGACAACGTCCGCAGGGATTTTGTTTTTATCCAACAATACTGAGATTGCAAGTTTTGTATCCAGAAGAATCAGTGGTACAATAAGGCCATGAATAACATCATATAAATCATGGGTTCGAATTAAATTAAATACTTCCTTGTGTTGTAACCTATTGTATACTATTTTAAATATTCATTCATTTATAATAACAACCAAGGTTTAAAAACATACTTGATATACATTGTAAGTGCTTTTTCGTACTTATTTTCGTAAGAGTACAAAATGGCTAGAGCTTCAAGGAGAACATTTTTATCTTGTTCGTTAAAATGATGATGAATTGCATTAATAACGGCAGTAGTACTATAGAGAGACGGTTGCCAATTTTTTATCAATTCCAGGAATCCAGTCGGGTCAAGTTTAAGATATTCATATAATACCATTTCATACACGTGAGGATTGAGTTTACAGTAATTTGTGCGAGGTAGATATCCACTTATAGCTCTGTTAAAATACAATTATTATCATAGATTAGTTCCTGGTATAGTGTGTTTTATTGAAAACTAATTACCTGAGTTGTTGGACTTTAACAAACTTGTAAACCTCTTCTTCCCATAAAAGTTTATCGTTACCAAATACACGTAAACACAATTTAGCAGCATCGTCATATTTTTCTTCAGATAATAAATAATCCAAATACAATCTAAAAATAGAATTAGTATATTATATATCAGAATGTACTACGATTGGCCGAATTTCGATTGGCCGAATGATACGATTGGCCGAATCACGATTGGCCGAATCTCGATTGGCGGAATAATACGATTGGCCGAATGATACGATTGGCTGAATAACGATTGGCCGAATTTAAAGGTAAAACCATCAAAAACCAATTCGGCCAATCGTGATTCGACTAATCGTATTATTCGGCCAATTGTATCATTTGGCCAATCGTTATTCGGCCAATAGTGATTCGGCAATTCGGATTTCGGCCAATTGAGAGACACCGTATATTTCATTGTTGTAGTAAATAAAAATAATGGGTAATTACAAAATCTAAAATAAATAAAGTTGCTGTATTTGGTCGTTATTTGATTTAAGGTTTATAATTCTTTTTTTATTATATCATTTAATTTTAATTTACAACTGATTAAACTGAGACAAAAATAACACTAAGTTAAAGGTAAATTTATGGCGTTTGTGCAGTTTAGACTTTATGAGCTTTGGTTACCCCTTCAGGACCCATTTGCGAGCATAAATCACTAAAATTTTTTTTTAGGAAATCATCCCCTTAGCGGTGGGAGGGGTTGAAAGTTTGACCAAAATTTTAGAAAAATGCCATTTTAGGATATCAATCGATAGGTAATTTTAATACCTATCATTTAAAATAAAGATGACCATTAAGAGAGATTTTGAGATTTCGAACCAATGGATACTTGGCAAAGTATATATTTCAAAAACAGTGCCGGATGATAAAAAGAAGCATTTTCGGAGCTCTTCAAATCCGCGGGCCAGCTGAATGATCCCACCAAGACAGCACTGTAAAAAGTTTTTTTCAGAGCTCATGCAATAGGCCTATTGGTGATAGCATATTAACTTACCCCACACGGGTGATGAGGAAAAGGTGAAAAACATAAATTTGTTCGAAATTGTTCCTTTTTTATAAGGAAAATTTATTTGATAATTCAAGAAGGGGGGTCTGTTCAACTAAAGCTCATAATAAAGTCTAAACTATTATTGTTACGCCGATCGTTTATATTCAAAGGTGAACGATACGGACATTGCGAAGCGTGATCGCAAATTCCGTACTATGAGCAGGCACTGTGTGCTTGTGCTTGAGGAACAATCGACGGGAAGGGCGGGAAGGGCACACCGGTTGTGTATCTTATTTTCGGTTGGTTGGTAACGACCGATAATAATGCTCAGAACAGTGGAAGTCTATCGAGAAGTGATAGTGATTGCTTGAAAACGTATTCGACGCAAAAGAAAATAGTTCTCTATTCTAGATGTCTCAGTTTTAGTGAGACTGTACTTGAGAGCTTTACAACTAAAAATTACAATCCATCTACACATACATGGCTACGATCCATACAGAGAAAAGATCATGTACGAGTACCAGACGTACATTATCTTCAAGTTAGAGGAACACTTTTCACTTGCTGTGGGATCACCGACTGGTTGTTTTAAAAAAAAAACACAAAACCGATCCAGGTGGTTGCACACGATTGTGATGGAGTTCATCCATGATCGGCATCCACATTGCTGGTGGTAACTATTTTGAATGACAACAACGACCCAGATCTGAACGATGAGGACAAATTCTGTACATTTAGGCATCAACCGACTGAAACGGTCGTAACTACAGAAAGAGTTGGAGATCTCGAGGACTCAACCCCTGTGTATGATACTACAAGAATCTGCACCCGGTTTTCTACTAAAGTCGTCGCTGTACAGATACGCTAGCGTACAAAGCTGCTAGTTCCGAGAATTGCAAGGTGGTTGTTGAAGCTACAAGAATTCGATTTTGAATTAGAAAACCGAGCTGGATCTCACCTAGCGTCAAGGTAATGAGCAGAAGAAGCTCAAAAAGTTGAAGTGGTGACCGAACGTATCCTGCGGTTCTCAAGCACGATCGATACCTGGTGCTGGGAGACATGAAGATGATAGAAGAGCCGATGGAAGCTCCAGACAGGAAGGGTTGAGCAATCAGACAATGGTTCGCTGAGCGCTCACTAGGTTTTGCGAATCTTTCTAAGAAAGGATGAATGAAGATGATTTCAGCAATTATTTTTTAGTTTTTTCGAGTCTGAAATAAGTTGTTAGGAAATAATTTAAAATATAGCTATAAGCAAATGTGTAAACAATTTTTTTTTCAGGAATAATCCGGTGTAAATTTAATCTTTTACACTATGCTGTGTTCCAAATTTGGGTTTTGATACTAGATGACGGACGGACAGACAACGGACAGACTAAAATACGGATACGCTTGAATTTAATCTGATCATTTGAATTATATTTGTTCGGAATTATGGTGGATTGAGACGGTTCTGGAAACTCCTTTTAATTATTTCTCAAAGAATACGACTATGACTTACGACCCTATTTTGGTACTTTCTTTACTTATTGTGTTGTATTGTGATGATGATGACATCCATGGCATATGAAGACGTAAGCTTATACAGTGGCATTAAATTATTTTCTTAGATGTACGTATAAAATGAAGATTAATACATAGTTTGACTAGCACTGTACACAAAATATCACCACCTAACCTTTTCAGAATAGAAATTCAATTATTACATTGTTATCCGTTATTTGTATAGTTGCGTGTCATCATTTATTTGTCTTATAATTTTAAAAATAAATTTTAAATTATGAGTTAAAGTTAAGCGTACGAGCGAGTCTGAATTTTTTGAATAAGTTATTTTAACCTTTTATAATTAGCAATCCATAATTGTAAATTTAATTTATCAACAATTTTAAACCTATTTGTGGTTTTCCCTTTCATAAACATGATAGAGGTTAAAAATATTATACTTTTTGTCGGTCGGTTTTAAATTATTTGGTGGACATTGAATTTAGCATTAACGTTAATTTGGATTTCCCAATAAAATATTAAAATTATTTTTCAAACAATTTTTTTTGTTAAAATTTTAATTTTATAATATGAATATGTTAAAAAATATATATCTGAGCATATATCTGAGCGAAAAACCTAAATCTCGTGTTCGGTATAAAAGTTAAATTTAAATAAAATATAAAATTTAAAAGTTCACATTTAACTACTAATACTATACAAAACACACATTTCTTACCTGGATACAGCAACAAGTGAGTACTTTCCACCATTTGCGCTTATTTCTTCCATAGCTTGTTCGAACTTCCTGTAAACATATACCTTTATATAACTTAACAATATCAGTATGTAATACACATTTATTTAATACAATTATATAATTTATTTTATAATTTTGGTTATTATATTTTTAAGTATTGCAACATTTGGACGGTTGTTCCAACCAATTGTAAAAATATTCTATCGGCCTTCCACTGGTTATCTTTGTATCGAAATCGCACAAAAGTGCTTTGTCAAGTTCATCCATGTCTATAGCTGATCGCTTGTGTAAAGCGATATGATAGTCTCTACACTCTCTAGGCATGTGACCTGTGTCAAAACGGACGTCATGGTATTTGTATACTATTCTTAGTGGACTAAGCCAAACTCCCATGGAAATATCTTCACTAATATATTTGTTTAGATTATTTGAATTGTTGGTTACATATACAGACAAGTTTCTTGATAAAACATAAGCTCCACCCAAAGCATAGGGTAAATACCTGTCACAAACTTTAAAATCTTCTTCTTTCCAGTGTCCCCGAGTTTTTATTTGAGATCGGCCAGAAAAATAACCCCAATATAGTTCAGGTTTGGGATTTCCAAAAAAGTTACTGCTCTCAATTCTTTCGTCATATACTGCCAATTCAGGTAACAAATTCTCTAATTTGATATATGTGTCATCATCACATTTCATCATATACTTGAAATTATACGCGTCAACAATACTTTCGAGGCTTAAAATAAGTTTATTGGTAAGATTTCTATAAGTGTCAGTAAGATCATTAAGGAAAAGAAGATCATTGTTTTGATTCTGTTCATGGTCTAAAGCATTTTTTTGCACTGTAGTCAGATCTGCGGTACCTATTACAAATTTATGCATTCTTTTGTATTTACTTTCATTCCCCAGTAATGTTTTTTTTCTTTGAATCAGTAAATTCCTCCTGAAAAATTTCTTCATTTCAGAAACGTTTTGCGTATTTAAAAAACCATTTTCCTTGTAAAATGGTATATATATTGCATTATCATACGATGAATCTTCACCTGCAAAAATAAATGTAGAATTGAGCCAGGTATTTCTTATCTTTTGCCTTCTGATGTTATTTGAAGGGGAAGATAGTATTAATATAAACAACATATATTTATCTTTTTGAGGACTGTTCAGCTCAAAGGGCAGTATTGAGTTGTGTTTACATTCTTCCAGTTGTGTGAAAAACATAGAAAAGTAACATCCTATAACAAAAGCTGCTACTACCGGTGCTATTGTTTTAAATTTTAATCTTTCGAGCTTATACATTTTAAACAATGTTTTAAAATATATGTTAAGTTTCTTGTTTGACAGAATTCGCATTCCACAATCCACACGTTCTTTATCGAGTGCGTTTGACGCAGTGTTGAATATCTGTAAGAGTGCGTTCACTTTAACCATACCATAAACTCATGAAAAGTAGTGGTATGCGTTTTAAAGTATGTGAGTACTCAAGTATTTGATACTTTTACCCTTGTAAATTAACTAGTCTTCATAAAATGAAGCAGTAACAAAGGTGATTTGCTAATGCTTTCTTTCTTTTGGTTATAACCAAGCCGCGATCGGCTACCGCGCTAGTTTTCTTGTCTGATTTTTTTTGTATCGAAACATAATCTAGAAATTGTGACGCGACCCATGCAGTTGTTTTTTAGAGAGTACGGATATATACAATACGTTATATCCACAGCAAACTAACAAATTTGCTTAAAAGACAAGCAAAAATCGTACAACAAAATGTATCTAATAACAATTCTTATTGACCCTTTACATAACAAAAAAACAACTCAACAAAAAAATACTACTATAAACAATGACGGACAACGCATGACAAAGGACACGAACGTTGCGACTAAGGGCCAAATTTGGTTGCAGACACCAGGCTGCACCCAGGCAACACTCATTCACATTCTGTGTTTTCTTAATAGGCCTGCATGCCAATTTTCCTTTTAGGCAGTCCATCTCCTGAATATATCTATCTATATATGGGATTTTAAAATAAGAAATTTTGGAGTACTTATAAAAACTACGAAAAACCTAAAAAGGGAAATTATCAATTTTCAAAGCCTTATTGGCCATTTTAAAGAAATCCCTCAGAGCACAAAGTAAAATATATCCAAATTTGTTTTAGTATATAAGATATAAATTTATCGCAAGCCCAATTTTAGAAAATTTTAACAAATAAGATAAAAATAATATTTTAGAATATTTTTATTATTTTAATTTTGAATAAAAACAAATATTTTAAAAATAAATTACTTATTAAAAAAGATATATTTTTTTAAATTAGATTTTTGTTTTTTAGTATTTATATAACTTCCTAAAATATAATATTACTCTAAAAAAACATCATTCAAGATATTTCAGTGTAATTATATTTTTTCTATTTTAATGAAATTTCAAATGCATTTTTTTTTAGTTTTTTATTTTACAACTTTTGTGCCCTGAGGGTTTTTTTTCTTTACAATCTCTAATAGTTTATATATGATCATATGATTCACTTCGTCTTCAAATATTTTTCTTTTCAGATTATCCCAAAATCGACTATTTCTAGTCTTGCCAGAAACAAAATATTTATATAATTAATTAATATTGAACAAGCAGCAGACCAAGTTTTAAAAAAAGCGTCGCGCATTTTTATAAAAACAACAAATTTTAAAATTAAAAGGCCATCTCGCTATGTCTCAATCGGTCTAAATGCTGCTTCGCGGAATATCCTCTCGCGCTAAATACACTACACCCAAAAAGTCACACAATAATTTCCTCAATTCTATAAAATTGGAAATAGGTACAAATTTGAAAAGAAATGCTGTGTTCAACTAACGTAAAACTTTGTTCGAATGCCTGCACATAACAATCTCACGATCTAAATAGGGAGAACCGATTTATTACGTGAGCATCTAAAAAAAACTACTTCTTTATTATTGTGTTTTTAACATTCGAACAACAAAAGATGTGAAAGTAGCGTTAATTAATAGTAGCGTTACGCAGTACCGATTTTTCAAAGTAAGCCAGCTTATCGCAGTGGACTCAAGAGTTGGAAGAATAACATAAAAATGTGTGTTCTGTATCACAAATTATATTAATACTATTTTTAAATCAATTTGATTTTACAGAAAAAAGAAATCAATTATTTGTAACAATATTATTGGTTATTGCATTGGCATAAAAATCCAGAATTTTATGAAAATGTCAAAACTTTTTCATATAGGTGATTACATTAAAACAACTCATCAAATTGGTTTTATTTTGTAACGTGTTTTTCTGTTTTGTTTAGATAAGCGCAAATTTATGCACCATATTTTGCTAAGCCCATATTTCTACTAGATATAATATGCTATCATAAATATTAGTTATTTTATATAATTAATACATACCTATTTTTAATGAACCACTGAATTCGGTCTTCACTTTCGCAGAGTGTTGCAACAACAATATCCTTAGGAGAAACAATGAAATATTGGTGTTCATCAATTAAACAATCTAAATGGTAATCATTCCATTTATATTCTTGATATCTAAAGAAATTATAACATATGCAATTTTAATCAAAATACCAAATTTGAATATTTTTTAGTAGACTTACCCACGTAATGATAAAACGTTTGTACAAATTTCTGCGTAATCATTTGACTCATATTGTAATACACATAATATCGGACGTTGTGCTTTATTGTTTTCAATGTCTAGTTCTTTGGGGTATCCTAACACAACAATTTGATTAGATTCGAAAGGAGCCAAGCCGCAGATAAAAAAATCAGTTTTAAAATTCGATACTAAAACGAAATTATATTAATATTATTATACAAATAAATGCAAATATAAGCATAAAGTTTGTTATTTACTTACTAGGATCAACCAGAAATCCAGGCAAATCTCTAGTAGATTTTTCAACAGAATTTCTTTTTCTAATAGCACAAACACAAATAGTGTCTACCCAGCCAATAAGTAGAGTCGTGGAGTTAGCCCACATCAAATTACAGCGGAAATTGTTCAACGGAAATTCTTTGCATTCATTCCATGTTATAATTCCAAGTGAGCACTTTTCATTCAAATCATATACTCTAATACCAATAGAGCTTGACCAAGCTACAAAATGATCAGACCATGCAATAGCCGATACTTGGCCTTCCGAATTATGTAAAACACTGCTTTTTAGTCCTTTTAAGAAAGTTTTTTCGTAAAGCATTAAATTATTGTCGCCTGCAATAATGGACAAAATTAAAAAAAAAACACTTTTTAATTTTTAACAAACCAATAACAAATTTTCTGCCTAATCCTGGTTTATAGTGCATAGGATCCAGAGCAATTGATTTAACTGCTTTCCCAATATTGATCTTTTGATTGTTTTCGTTATTATATAGTCCATGTACAATAACCTGGTAAAAAGAAAATGTATATTTATAAAAAACAATATAGTGTAGTATGTTAGAAAAAAGTATACCATTCCATCGTCTGAGCAGGTTGCAATATATTCTCCTTTGCTGTCAACAGAAATTTGATTAACTGATACCATGTGAGATGGATATCCATCGGTGTTCACAACAGTGTTTCCTTGATGATCAAGCAAAAAAACAGAGCCCCAATGCGTGCCAAGACACAAAAACTAAATAACATAAAAAATGGTTAAACATGCATTTTAAAGTAAATATAAAATCATATACTTTATAGTGAACAGCAATACAGCTTACAGCATCCTTAGAAAATATATTTAACAAATCATTTCCAATTCTGCAGTACTTAAGTTTTGGTTCGCCTTCTTCCTCCAAAGCCGAGCTCTTATAATAATTTAATTTCATATAAATTAATGTATCTATATATATATACAATATATATTTTATATAATAATGTAAAACAATTTCTTACACTTTTATGTTCTGATATATTCATTCTAAATAATTGTTATTGTTATGCATTCAGTTTTTATTAAAACCACAATATAGAAAAAACCAAATCAAAACTCTACAATACACACAATTATAATATTATACAAATATCAATATTAATAAAAACAAGTATTCATTAGTCACTTTCTTCTTCTTCTTCTTCTTTTGATAGCTATATATTAATGGCCTGGACGTTTCCATTCATATAGCCAGTCACTTTTGTTCTTATTTGTGAAATCCACTCCCGCCAGAGACGCTGTTACTTTTAGTATTTAGCACTTCGTGAGTGATCAACTGAATTTTGCGGAATTTTGTTACAAAATTCTTATTTATGCAAATATTATTATAAGTAGTTGTTCCCCATTAGCCTTCATCGATTTTTTTTTGGATAATTATCCGATAAAAAAGTTATTTTTCGACTATTTATCGGATAAACTGCATACATTGCGTGAATGCTTTCATCGAGTTTTTCGTCGTACTAGATTGAATAACAAAATCCACTTTTTGTAGTACTATATATTTT
>JAAAKO020047101.1:0-11503 GCA_010015015.2 Bolitophila cinerea
CGCCCACCCATCCACATTATCATTGAGCGGAATGGCGCTCATTTCAAATCGGGGGGTTATGTTGCCCCACCCTGTATTTCTAGGCGTTTGGTGCCAACTAGTTTTTAATTTTAAATAAATTTAGTTTTTTCTTACCCCATGTTACCCGCAAAAATCTCCGGATTTGTGTTATTAAATTTATTCAAGTTTTTTTGTTCGAAATTTCATCGGTCAAGATATGTTTTTTTCTGACTAAATTTTTTGTTGAAATTTTATACGGATGTATTTCATTTAAAATAATTAGAATATAACAAACAAACTCACTTGTAAAAAATTGTAATGAAAAACGCCAAACTTTTCCAATACACACACACATATATATATATATATATATATATAGGTTTATTGTATACTATATCATGTTCATACTATACAGTATACACACATATTGAGAATATAACAACTTTTTGCAAACTCTCATTAGTTTTTGCGGTAACTAAAAATATAAGGGATGTTTTATAGTTTCAATTTCATGCCGCAAGTATATTTATATATAATTATATGTGTATTTCTCTATATACATATGTAATTATTTTGCAGTGGCCTTTTCCATATCGGCCTTATGCTTTTGCGAAGCAACGTCCGATACGAATGCATTTTTAATTTAATAACTCTGGAGCTTTTATATACGATTTTCGAATGGGGTCACATGAATTAAATAAAGTGCAGAGAACAAGTATAGGCATACAACTAATCTAGTTTTTATCATTTTTTAAATATTAAAAACGACCAATTTTTTTTATTTTAACTTTATGTTTTTAATTAACAGTAAGATATTTTTTAAGCTGTTCGATTTCGACAAGAATATGATCGACAAAATGTTGTCGTTTAAAACAAGAATAGGTGTCTGTTTTTTGTAACTAGAAAGTGATTTTTTTGACTACTAAACGTGATCGTTTCATTGAAAATTCATAGAAATTTCATTGAAAATGTGACCGCGGTTTTTTTGAATAAAAGTGATCGTATTTCACTTGACATGTTGCTTTTGGTTATATGGCAATAAAAAATATCAACTATTCTAAATTTATATATTTTCGAAAAGGGTCATAGAAAATTTATGAACACGAAAAAGTGATCGCTTTTAAATATCGTTTTAAAAAAGTGATCGATTTTGAAAAAGATAATCGTGTTTTTTATTGGATAAAGTGATCGAGTTCCACGGGACTGGACTTTTGAGGCAAAGACTGGCTATTTTCCCAAATGCGGCACAGTATATTCGCGGTATAGGACAAATGAGGCAATTCTTAAAATGAGAAAATGACTAATGCGGCACATGACAAATGAGGCACGGACAAATGCAGCACGGCATATGGTATTTGCGTTATTGGACAAATTAGGCTATTTTCATCGCATTTAGAGTACTATATAAAAAAGTGCCGCATTTGTCTGGAAAAAAATTCGGCATCTTTTAATAATTTGCATGCAATGCCCATAAAATGAAAAGCCGCATTTGTCCTGTCAATGTGCCGCATTTTTTTGTGCCGCATTTGTCATGTGCCTCATTTTCGAAATGGCCTTGCCTCATTTGTCATGTGCCTGAAATAAAAGTACCGCAAATGTCTCAAATGTATGCCTCATTTGTCATGTGCCGCATCTGTTTTAGACTCATTTGTCTTAGCCCCATTAGTCTTTGTCGCAAATGTCTTGGCTGCATCGGTATTTGCCACAAAAGTCACACCACCACAAAATCGTTATTATTACCTGAAAAAAAAAAGAAATTTATATCTGAATAGAAAACACTACTAATTTATTAATTTAAGTGATCGTGTTTTTTTTTTTCTATATGTTCATATTTAAATATAGATAAACTAAAAAAATACTTCTGTGGAGTTTGGGTTATTAAATTGAACTCTCCCGCTATTATGCGGTATTTTTGCAGATAGATCTTTTCGTATAGAATACAAACCCTCGATATGCAATGCATAATCTTGTAGATATCTAAATCTAAAACAAAACCATGCTAATATACCGAAACAGATACCCAGGTCGTGCTGAAAAGGATATATAATACATAAATACGCGCGTGTGTGTGTGTGTGTGAGTGCCTATGTTTCTGTTTACGGTTCATTGCGCACAACAACTGCATGAAATCGTCGCTATAGTCTTTGTGTGTGTGTGTGTGTGTGTGTGTGTGTGGCAAATGACGCGATGGCTCTGTGGCGGCATTTACGTTGTTCTCTTTGGTGTCTGGTCAAAATTTGCTTAAATTACACCGCGCTGCAAAGAAACAAGCATACATACTTAAATGTACGATAATGTATATATTATACATACTTGAATATATGTGTATATAGTTTTGGTATTGATGTATCAAGTACTTTTAGGTTTTGTCGATCGCAAGCAGGCACATTGTATAGTATATACCTCTCATTATGGTTGTCCAAATTCGTATGGATTTTTATTCTTATGTGTGATGTTTTTATAGTAAATTAAATATTATTTTATTTTTAGAATTATATATATATATATATATTATTTTATAGAAATGTATAAATAAATATTTTTTAGATATACTCGTTTTTTTGAACAGGTAAGTAGGGAGAGTGTGTTTAATAAAGAAGTAAATTTCAAAGACAGTTAACTGCAGATAAATATGCTCGCAAGGAACACTGCATGCATATAAAAATCAATCAAGTTTACCACCTGTAGTGGACGCTTTGGATAGAGTACAGCTTGGCCTTTAGCTCAGTCTTGTCAAACACTATACTGGTCGTCAACTGCAACCACTCCTTACTCCGGCTCTTTCATTGCGGTCAATAGAACGAGATATATTTTTCAAATTCTCCGTCACCCTATTTTAATCTTCTTCCGCCTGGTACTTATCTCTCATCTTCCCTCGCACTCATACAGTCAAAACTGCCTCCTGCATGTCCGGTGATGAAGGCAAGCTTACGCTTACGCTTATGAGGCAATTGTGCCCCTTTTTCACCTGTTGGGGCCTAGCGACCCCACGGAGCCGAATAAAGTAAAGGTGGAACCATACTTGGCCGCTTAGGTTTTAAGATAATATACCCACGGTACCACCATACGCTCGGAAAAAAACCGTATAACTATAGGTTAAGTATTCTCTTGACCGTGGGGTTTACCACCGATGCCCTTACAATTATTGGTAGTGTGGGGGTGGGGGCCCAGGTTGGCATGCTCACCTTCCCCACCATTGGTTGAGAGCCTATCTCGGCTGAAACGCACTGTCTTTTGGTTTCGGAATAGAACCCTTTATGGGTATGTGTCCGAAGCTATTATAGTTGCACGCTTGCGTGTACCAGGCAAATGGAGATAAGATTACTTTCTTAATACTGCCAGTACATCCCACGCCACCAACAACGAAATTACTACGCTACTTTCGCTGTCACAATCACTCACGTACATGTAATCCAAGCCCTCGCATTCTTCTTTATCTTTCCCAGCTTAACCAGCTGCCTTCCGATTCCATTCCACGGTACCACGCCGTCAGGGTGTTGGGATTGCTCTATATGGACAAGCCAAAGCAAGACTACTTTCCAGGACCCCTGTTTTTAGGAGAATCATGACTGCAAGGCTCGTCCAATGCTAAGCGCCCACATCGAGCCATCGGACGTCATGCCCAAACAAGATTTCGTTATTCCACGCGCTGACAACATTCTGCTAGATAACAAAGCTATCTCAAAATGGCTTCGTACGACTACTACGTTTTTTTCGGAAAGGTATCGATAAATGGATGTCTCAAAATTAATGTCAAATAAATATCATAAAACCGCACGATTCTCCGTTTTTGACGGTTTTTGAGTGAGAAACTTTAGAAACCGACTGATATCAAAAATGTGTAGACAGTGGGCGAGCTAATGTAAACGAGGAATTGCTGGCCTGGTACTGCTATTTTCGGTAAGCAGTTGAATATTGACTGTTTGGGTGATTACATGAACTGTCGTCAACTGTTACCAACTGTCAATGGCAGCAACAGTTGCCAACTGAGACCAACTGTCAAAAATACCATTTCGTGTAATCGTAGCATTAAATGCAGGAAAAACAAAAAATCCAGATTATATAAAAAAGCAAGAGAATTAAAAATATCGCTTACATGGAATCAAAAAACTTTGAGACGGATTTAAATTTCATCTTATAAAAAGATGAATTCAAGAAGAACATTGTCCTTAAAAATGGCCCTGTAGGGGCGTGTTAGTCTAACTGAGGGCAAAATTTTAGGCGACTACATTCAGACGTGTCTGGAAAAGATCTAATATGTGATTACAGACGACACGTTGAGTGTTTAACATCACTTCGGACTCGATATTAGGTGTAGAGCCAGCACTTGTGACATAAGGTTACCATGGGAAAGGACCAAGCATATAAGTCTGACCACAAGCTCTTGTATCTCCTCAAGCTGAGGTTCCTACTTCGGTTGAAACGTGGGGGCTCTGGTTTTCGCCAGACCCACAACATCGGGCTGTCCTTTCAAAATCTCAAGGTTATACAAAGCGACGTTAATTAGAGAAAGATATGTCCTTAAATATGGGGTGGTTTTTATACCGTTGATCCTTTCTTGAAGTATGTACTTAAAATGTATACATTGTTTATTAAATATTTGGTCATTTCTAAGGTGTGTATTCTTGTTTAAAATTTGACAGAAAACACGGGTTAAAATAGGGGAGACTGGGGTGATTTGTGACACTATTCGCTTGCATCCGATTTCCTCGCAGTAAATACAAGGGCTAAATTATCATATTTAAATTCAATTTGATTGTTATTCTTTTACGCATGTTTCGATATAAAGATTAAATAAAATGTGTACGCATAATCTGAATTTTCAAAATTAAGAGACACATATTTTTTTGTCACAACTCAAAAATAGATTAATATTGTGTAAAATTGTTTACTTATTCATGACAATGGTCACAAGTGGTACAGGCATCGCGAACTCATAATTTGTATATTTTTCTTTGGTTTCAGTTAAAAAGGGACAATATTATAACTTGATTGATTTGAATTTATTCATAACTCAAGAAATATAAATATTTATACAGAGTTTTCGTATTCCTTTTTTTTGTCTTAGGAGTTAAGTTAAGATATTCATTTTATTTGCAGCACAAAAACAAAATGCAACAAACACAAAAAACATACTCAACACAACAAAATATATTTTTTCAACTGTCCACCTTAATTCCGGATTTCCACCTAGTGGGCAAGTGGCCATTTTGTGATCATTTGATGGCAATTTAAGTGTGTTTCGGCCATTTACTTGGCCGTTTGAATAAACATGTTTATGAGGTGGCCATTTAGGAATAAAGAACTAACATGTGGTCAGATATTTTGCGGGTTGGCCATTTGACAGTTAGATTATTGTAAAAAAAATGTTTACGGGCTGTATTTCCACAAAATGGCTAATGGCCATTTGGGCCATTAATATTATTGACCACTTGGCCACTATATGAAAATCCACCTTAACTAACCTACACAAACTGCATTGAGATAATGTATGAACAAACAAATATGAAATGCAAGCCAAAAATGTAGTAGAACATTTTATAAAATATTGAACAGTATTGTTGTAATGGTCACTGTCAATAATTACTCTTGTCAATGTATATATTTTTTTAATTCATTTAGCTTTGTTTGTAAGTGTTTGCGGCACATTTGGAACAATGGTCTTGTGTCATGTGCCCCATTTGCCATGTGCCGCATTTGTCATTTCCCCATTTTTAGAATATGCCGCATGTGTTTTATTTTGCAAATGGCGCATGTGCCGCATCTGGCCAATTAGCTGTGCCGCAACTGGTAAAATAGCCATGCTGCATTTGTCTTTGCCTCAATTTGTTATGTGCCACATTTGTCACGTGCCACAAATGTCTTTGCCGAACATGACTAAGTGCCGCATATGGCGCACAATTGCATATTTTTTGTCGCATTTGTCCGTACCTCCTAAATTTGACACTATACTCGGCTAATAAGAGGGGCCAATAAGGGGTTAATTAATTGTGTTAGTTGGGTTGGCGTAAAAAAAAGTATACAGATGTGCGACAGAGAACACCTACATAAATACTAATATGTGCCAAATAATGCCGCTCTTTTGCTGTTTTTTATGGTGGTGGTGGTTGTGTTGTTGTTGTTGTTGTTGTTGTTGTTGCTATTGGGCCTGGTGCTGTGGTTACTGTTGCGGTCGTAATTTCTCGCTTGGTTCTATTAAAGCTTATGTTACCTGAACGGCTGAACGTGTGCACTCACCGGTCTCCGGCATCGCATATCATAATTCATTTAAGACACTGCGGCGCAAATCTTCTTGGTGTGTGTGTTTGTGTGTGTCTATGTGTGTGAGTGTGTGTATGCATGCAAGCAAGTGTTGTATATGTTTATTATGTGTGTGTACACTCTCGAAAATGGTTTACCTATACCCACGAGGTGCCTTTTTTCTGTTCCATCGTTTTTTTGTTGTTGTTGTGCCGTGGCTTGTGTTTATGTAGTGGTTTTTGTTTCGCGTGTGTTTTTGTTGTTGTTGTTGTTGTTGTGTTGTCTCTTCTTTCTTCCATGGTGTGAGTATAGTTGTGTGCAGGCTGTTTCGATGCTTTTGCGTCTTTGTCGTACGTGTGTGGTGTGTATACGATACATATATATATATATTCATATATATATATACATATATACATATATATTTAAATATATAAATATATTAATAGAAAAACCTGTAAGTCATGCATTCTTTCGATTCCGTGTCCGCGTGAGCGCAAGCGTCGTCTTTCAGAATTTATTCGTGTACACTGGTGTACACTGTATACACTCTATACGTTTGTTTGTGCATGTGTGTTAGAATATATGTATATAGTATATATATATATATATATATACATATGCACATTTACATTAGACATATAGATATATAAAAGAAGTAGTGAGTTACTATGGGTTGGGTTAGGTGCCGCAACTGCGCCGTCCTTTGTGGCTCGAATTACTTTTATCTCCATATGTATATGTGTGTAATGTGTGTACACGTCTGTGTATATATATATATATATGTGTGTGTGTGTGTGTATATATTTTATGCTGGTATAGCTTATATTCGTTTTGTTTTTTTTTACCAATGTTGTTTAATTAATTCGTGAGCATCGTTCTTTTTGTTTTTAGAATTTTTCTGAAATACATACAGACACACATGTAGACATAGCACACACACACACATACCTAGCATACGTACATGTTTTTTTCTTCTTCTTATTCTTCTTTTGTGCTAGCCAAAAGTGTGCCTATCCGACTAGAATTCATATAATGGCATCAAAAGTACCGTTATGAATTAGTCACAAATAACACAGTGCATTCGAAAGAGGTTCATATCGCGTATTTGTTGAATCGATTTTCGATTCTCGATTCTCGAATCTCTAATATGTTTCATTTTCTTGCACAGTGTTCGGTGGACATAAATCCTTTTTTATTTATTTTTATTAGCAATTTTATATTAGCCATTTTAGGCTAGATATTTAAAAGTCTGTAGCATAATTCAAATGTTCATTAAACAATAAATAAATAAATTGTACCGAATGGAATGTAAACCCGTGTCAACCTAGAACAAAATAAGCCAAAAGAGGTCCTATTTTTACACCAGTTCCATCCCTACTTATAAGAAGACCTGCCTTTCCATAAGAACAACAAAACGCCAGGCGCCGAAAACATTTGTAGAGAATTGATAAAATTTGTAGAGAAATGATAACATTTGTGGAGAGTTGATAAAATTTAGAGAATATGCGCAAGTTTCTAGTTCAAAATAACATTGAAGAGATTGTGTAGGGAATTTGTTAAACTCTTTGTAGCTTTGATACGATCCCAATCGGGTGCGGGGAGTTTTGCTGGGGCGTTACATCTCTCAAATACTAACGTAGGTGTCTCAAAGGCCAGTTCAGTGCAGACAGAAACCATAAATAAAGTAGAAGGGCTTGATCTCGGTTACCTATACATATAGAGAGTGTATGAGAGAGAGAGTGAGAGAGAGAGTGAGGGAGAGAGTGAGGGAGAGAGAGTAGAGAGAGAGTAGAGAGATTGAGTGACCAAAAGCTCGACCTATCGATTCTTTTGATTTAACGAGTTTTAAGCAAGAGGTCTCCGAAAAGTTACCATATGGATAACTGACGGCCAATCGTTCATAGCGAAGTCAACGCATTTTGATCTTTACCCTTTCACGACTTTGGGACATATATGTCCATCTAGTAATCTATGTTGTTGGACTGAAGAGATTCCTACTGCAAATAAGCCATTCGAGAGAGTTTGTGTAAAGAGGAAAGTTCCATAGATGGTTAACTGTAGATAAAAGCCAATCGCAATATTTTGTTTAACACAAGTTTGGACGATTTTACATTAAAAAATATGCTTTTCGACGAAACGCTTTTTGAAGAAATGTTTTAATTAATTTATGACTTTTACATATATTTTTTTAATTCTTGAAATTTAAAAAAAAATTATATAAAAAAACAAAGAAATAAAATAAACAAAAACAAACTAAAACAAACAAAAATAAACACAAAAAAAAAACAAAAATATAGCCAAAACAGCAGCCATATAAAATACTACTTTAGATTTAAATTTAAAAAAATATGTACCATATATTCTAACATTTCATTTTCATTTTTTTTCTTACAGATTTATAATATATATATATATATATCTTAATATATATACTCACCTATGCATATGTTTTGGTGGATGACTTAGAAGCAATATTAGGATCCATAACCTCATCAGAACAATATGTTCTAGATTCATGTGAGTGTATACATTGTGTTTTATTTTAAATAATTGCATATTTTTCTGTTTCTTTTAAATACATTTAGATATTTTATGGGTGTAGCGTATATTGGAATAGAAAGTAGATAGAAAAATGTTTTCGTCACCTGCATCGATCCGTTAAAACCTGGACCAGTGATCTATGTGCGAATATCGCAGATCTAATGGATATGACCATCTGCACTATTGGTGACTTAGAGAAATGGTTAGTAGTTTTCACTAAAGGTAACATGTCAAAAGGACGCAAGAACCTCAGATCTTAAACTATAATCAGGAGCTAGTTTCTTGACTGTTATATGTCAAAAAAGCCGGTTAGGAATATATAGTGAGTAAGTTGTATATTTTTTTTTGGAAAGGTACCTACTCAATACCCTTAAAAGTAAATTTTGTCACAATCCCACCAGCCATTTTATGTCAAAAAGCCTGATAAGAATATTTAGCGATGAAGTCATATATTCATTAATCCCACCAGCTATATATAAATATCCAAACAACAAAGAAAAGCGGTAAACCTCCATGAAGATAATGGTAAAGTTCTAAGAAGGAATTTTAATAGAATGGTAAAGTTCTAAGAAGGAATTTTAATAGAATAACAGTATAGTATTAATAGTGTAACAGTATAGATCCCAATTCTTTAAGAACTTTGCTTTGAACTGCACTTCTTATGATGGTTTCCACACATTGACACGATCGTCAGATCGGGGTATGGTACATCTTACATAGAGGCTGCAGCAAGTGCTACAGCAGTACTTGAAGCTTAGGGCATTGTTAATTACGTAGACATCTTTAATGTTATTGATTGTAATAAGGCATTGCAATGATCGAAGGTGTTGTTTTTTTTTTGAAGGACGAAAAGACCTAATCCTAAAAATGGATGATAATCTTTGACAAACATCATACGATGAGCATATCGTTTTGATTGCTGAGCCGGGTCCAAAATAAATAGTCTCAAAATCCAAGTTTTTATTTTATGAAATTATTCATTTCAAACTGACAACTCTATTTCGACTAAGGACTAATGTCTGTTATACGATGGTGATTATACAATAAAAAAAAAACAGGATGGAAATGATAAGTGAGTGAGTCACTGCAATGGCTGGTGTGTCAATTGCATGCAAATAAACTTCCTCTTTGTCATCTAATTGTCCGCCTAGCAGACTTATGCAGTATTTAAAATACTAATATTTTTAAATGTTTCAAAATTCTAGTATTCTAATTTCAATTTTCAAATGGAAATTTTATAATTTTGTATTTTCAATATATTTAAAAAAAAGTATTTTTTACTTTCAAAATACTTGAATAGATTTTTAAATAAAAATTAAAAATGTATTTAGACAGTAAAAATTACAAAATATCTAATTTGAACTAGTAGTTTATATACAAATAAAATAAATGAATTAAAGTCTATCGCCTGGTACAAAATTAAAAATGTATTCAATCAAAAATCAAGAAATATTTAATTTATTTGGTTGCGTACTGGTAACCTTTGTGTGTTTTATTTGACAGAACAATTATTTCAATTCGAAATACACAAACAAAATGCCCCTAATATGTCTTTTTGTTGTACGTGATTTTTTCTCATTAGAAAATCTCGCAAAAGAAGTATAGTCCTAGCAAGATGTCACATTCTCGATGATTGATGACTTCTAATCGGATATTGTGTTGCAACCATCAGTCTAACCGTTCGACAATTTAAGTCGTTGGCCACATTCGTCGTTGGTTCAATTCCGTCATTCGTAAATGGTGCCAAACATTCATTCGATGCGATTATACTCAGTTGTTCCTGATACCTGAAAGAAACTCTGCCGTCGTGTCCGTAATGACAAAATCTCGGGAGCGTAGCCTAATCTCGAATGATATAAAATCTCGATCTAAAAACTTTAAATGAAAATCAGTTTTTTTATTTATTTTTACATGTTTCTTGGTAGTCATATATTTAAAAAATAAAACTAAACTAGAAAAGTAAGAAAATACTTTTTCGTACTTTGTGGGCCTTGGAAGCACTAAGCTGCCTACAAAATTCCAAAAATGAGTATGTCTAGCTCCTTGTGGGATTCCTCAGAAATAAATGTGCAGACTTAAGCGATCTCTTCAACTGATTTAAATGGTCACAAAAAAACAATTTGATCATATAGAGACTGACAAGTTCGGCAAGTCTGTCAGGAATAGGGCGATTGACATAAAACTATTATAAGATAACAAAAATTTAGCATAAAAAAGAGAAAAAATCTTAACAAATACCCTATACTTTCCTTATGTGTTTACAATAATATAACCTATATATTCAGAAGGTCGACTTTTGAAAAAAAAAGACAAATGCGGCATTGCTATTTTTCCAAATGCAACACAGTATATTTGCGGCATAGGACAAATGCGGCAATTCGTAAAATGAGAAAACATCTTATTTAAATCACTACATAAAAAGTGCCGCATTTGTCCGGACAAATTTGGCACTGTTTTATATAGTAATAATAAGCCGCATTTTTTAATTCTTCCATCCAAAACCTATTTTGATCCCCGTGTAAAACAGATATGCAATATTATACTATATATATATATATATATTATATGCATAAGAGTCCGGATCTACATTTAACCGGAAATTGTGTGTTTTCAATGAATGATAAATGTTGTACAACGACCAGACGCAATATCCTACAGAATAAATAATTAAATAAAAATCAATATCGCATCCCCATCGCTATGCAAACATCCACTTCTCTTG
>JAAAKO020047112.1:0-11502 GCA_010015015.2 Bolitophila cinerea
TACAGTGAAGTTTGCATAAATTGTGAAATATTATACGAATATGTTTTTTGTTTTAAATAATGCAAAGTATTACAGAACCGTTAAACGCACTCATTATTTACTCAAAAAGGAGTGTCAAAATGTTGGTTTATTAAAGGTCTGCTCTATGAGGTTCGCAAAGGTTACTTGGTTTTTAGTTATACTGATATGTCAAACACCTTGTGGATTGTTCGCGTACCTTTCATTTCTAAACCAGGTTAGTCTAACTATCTAACTACCGAGTCATTTAGACCAATAAGTAGAAAACCTTTTTTAATTAAATCTCTCAAACGCATTATCGATAGATACATTAGGGTTGAGGTCTTACCTGATTATCGCATGGAAGGCAATCAGCATTCCTACCGAACTGCCGATCCGTTGAATGCAATCTGCATAGGCTAGAGACAAGTGCACAAAAAGCTCCGGGTAAAAGGAAAAGGGCCCTCGAAACATACCTTGATATTGATGAAACCTTTAACATCGGCTTGTGCTGGCCATCGCGTTTGTCCCTCCGTCACAAATTGTATAGACCTAAGCTTAATGCTTAATCACAGTCCACTTTGACATTGGAAGTAAAACCGTTTGGGTCTTTGCAAAGAGTTTGCCTCCCCTGCTATAGAGTATGGTGGTATTGTCATTTATACACTATAGCTTATGCCGATAACATTACGGTTATCCTTTCAGGAAAATATGCGAGTGTTTTGTGTGACCCCATGCAGAATGCTTTTAACATTATCTTTCAATGGTGTGAAGATTTTGGTCTTTCGCCTGTAAGACTAAAATCATTTTTTCACCAGAAAAACTAAGATTGAAGGACTGCGTCCAATCAATCTATCTAACAATCCAGTTAAAAGATTTTTGAAAGGTAAATACCTTCGTGTTATACTAGAAAACAATTTTAATTCCTCGACATTACATTAGCATTTCGGGTGCTTTCGGTAAGTCTTAGGGGCAGTCTCCCAGTGGCCCATAATAGCCATAATTTGACCTCTCGCATTCGACGCCTTTATTCTGTGGTGTCAGAGAGCGAATAAGATAATTGCCATAAGGCAGTAAGAGAAATTCCACCGAGTCGTTTGCATTGGCATTTCTAGTGCCATGAGAACCAGTCTCATCATATGTACTTTAGAAGTTCTTTTTGGGCCTGCCAACTCTCCACATCACCATCTAGTCGGAATCTAGGTCAGCTGCACAAAGGTTATACCTCAGCGGATCTTGGAAGAGTCACGCCTCCATATGGAGGCCAGAATTTGGGATGCTCGCATCGGTATCGCGTTGACAATCGAAAAGTAAAAAATCAAACTGTCCCATTCGACCCCGGCCTCAGGACAAAGACCGGGCCGAATGTGAATCCCAGTATGAGGTTAAAATAGTTGTATGTTTACATTGATGAAATGCGAATGAATTTCATAAGTATATCTGCATCGAATTCTTTGATTCGATTTTTTGGATTTTTCATTTATTTTGTTGATTTGCTGCCACTATTTTTTTAAAGTTTTGGAATCGATATAGCTTATAATGCTTTTACATCGATGAATGCAAAATTATATAATATTTTCTGGCTAGGGTATAGATATCCCATTGGAATCCGGAGAGACTTTTTCGCTACTCTGGTTCCAATATGCCAAACACTTAAAAATATCACAAATCAAACTAGATAGACTGGATACCCAAACATAAAAACAATTACTTGCTGATTAGATTCGAACTCCTAATCACTGCCTAGAAATGCATGCTCTACGTGTAAAATTCAAGCATTATATTCAGAACAAGGAAAAAAAGCAGAAGAGAATCATTGTCTTCTGGTTAAGACAATGCTTGATTTAGAAGCTGATATCAATGATGAACGAAAACTGCGTACCATACCTTTGGCTGAAAACCAAAAGCTCGAGGATGACCTAAAGAGCATTGAAGTAACTATCGTGATGCAGCCAAACTGAAAGGAGGCACCTAGTAAATTTGTCCAAAACAGATAACCAGTTAACCGAAGCTCAACAACTCCTGGAGGATAAAAAATAAAAAATGGTGGAAATAAAGTAGCGAGAGTGTAATTACAACTAAAAAGTTTAGCGGAACACTAAAATCATAAAAAATAAATAATGAGTTATGCTACGATTACACGGACTGCTATTTTCGACAGTTGGTCTCAGTTGACAACTGTCGCTGTCATAGACAGTTGGTAACAGTTCGCGACAGTTCATGTAATCGCTCAAACAGTCATCTGCCATTATTCAACTGTTAAAAGTATCTGTTTAGTAGCAGTTCGTGTAATCATATAAATAATCATTGTGTAATGACAATCAGTCAGTCGAAAATAAAATGTGAGTGACCACATTGCATAATGCCCAGGACCTTTAATATATTGAAGCCAGCGCAAAGAAGCATGTTCATTGACACTCTAAAAAAGGCCCTAATTTCTTAACCGCTATAACAGCCAAACTTTCCCTCTCCGTGGTTAGATACTTATTTTTCTTTAAATCGGCTGTCGTAGACGTAAAACCGGAGAAAAAGACCAATGGGACCATATACGATTTAGAGTAGTCAAATGGTTGGCTTAGACCAGTGCTGCCTCTTAAATTATCTTCAGTTCCGAAATAGGACTCTAGATTGAGGCAAAATGATAGATATAATTACTGTACTGTACCCCTAGCAATAATTACTGTACATACCCCTAGCAATGTCCGATATTCTTTGATCGATTTAAGAATGGCAGACATTTTATCCCTTTTTAATTGAATTCCTGTAGCTGAGATTACATTAGGACATAAATCAAATATTATGACTTGATCTATTGTTTGCACAGTTTTTATGCGCTATTTCACAAGCCAATTATTTTAAATTAAAAATAGCCTCTGCTACAATTGACAAAGTCTATTTTTGGAAGATAAACGGGATTGACCACAACTTAAAAGAAATATCCATACATAGTCTAATCGTGCCGGACGCTTTTTGGCGACCACTATTTAATTTCTCCACTTGCCTCAATAATTGGAAATGAGCCAGTACGCTGGACCGATTCCTAGCTGAAATTTTTTCCAAATTCGTGCGGAATACACCTGAACAATCGTTGAGGTGAGAATTTTAATTTATAATTTTGGGGAAAGAGAGAGCCATTAAATGAAGTTTTATCCGAATCCGTAAGATTTGTCATGATATTTATTTATCATTAATTTTGAGACATCCTGTAAAATTACTTTTTGTCCAAACGAAAAAAGCTTAAGTAGGAATTATTTATTATTTATAGATAGCTATTTATAAACATAATTTTAAATAGTAATCTAGAGCCATTTTGGTTATATGTGGAGAATATGCCAAAACACTGTTAACTGTGACAGTTGCCATAGTTTCAGTTGACAATTGTAAAAAATCAACAAAAACGGTGGTTGCGACTGCGCAATATAATTACACTGCTACTTTTTGGCCGCGACAGTTGAGATAACTGTCGCCAACTGTCGTCAACTGTCGAGGAGATTACATGGCAACTGTCGGCAACTGGAATTAAAACTGCAGTATAACTGTTACTTTTACCAGTTCGTGTAATCGTAGCATTATACTCTATAGTATGAATAAAGCAAATGATGAGGGAATGGTCCCAAATATGAATTACCTGGAATAGTAAAAAAACATCCAATTAATATTACACCTTAAAATTAAATATTTTTCACCAAATAATTTTGAAAATGTGCAACAAAAAAAATTAGTTCACCTAAAAAATCAAAAATGTGATCCTGATTATTTACGATCTACGATTTATTTTATGCCTCTTAAAAATGTCCGAGAAATACGTGGCCAAAGGAACGATACAAATAGCATCGGAGACTGATGCAAGGCAGTACGGCCGATTTGTGGGTGTTGTCGGATCTACATGGAATACTGTCGGGCTCATATGGCACTTCACTTATAATGAAAAATACCAAACTTGATACATACGGGCTCGTTAGGAGAGGAATTTATTTACAAACAAAGTTTACTTTATATCAGGAAAACATTATTTAATTTTTGAAAAAATGATATATAAAAAATGGTAAATGTTCAACGGTATACAATTAAATAAACCCAATAAATTTTCAAAATTTAATATTCATACTGTAAAATGTAAACACAATAGCTTCTCTTCTCTTCACATTCATTCAATAAACCTATTTAATATATGTAAATAAATATAAACACATAAATACATACATATATATATATAATATACAATGCTCAGTGGCCCATTAAACCCGCCATAATAAACATTAAAATATGATAATTGAATATAACGAGTCTCTGCGATCGAGAGGAAATAGCGTCTCAACCTTAAACGACATCAAGAACCCGTTCTGGAGAGGAGCTCGTGCGCGCGCGCTCTGCATTCATAAGTATTTATATATATATATATATATATATATATTCCTCGGTATCATAACATAATAATATTTTCTATAATGTTTATGTACAAGCGTATTGTAATTTATATCGAGCTCACCGTACACTAAACACCAAAGTCTATTATTATTATTATAAACAATCTGAGCGAGTGCTATGTTTATGTGTATAGGTATCTTAAAACAACTTCTGAAGACTCTTCACGATATTTGAGATTATATCCAGCATCAGATTTGGATCGTAGAGGAAATATTAGGTATTCATGAATATGTTTTTAATTGCATTCCAGAACAAAAAAATTGTTGAGTGAACTTTTTGAGAGTAAATTTGTGCCGAAAATATATAGATAATGTTTAAGCAAAAAACATAATTATGTAATATGTAAATTATTATTTACCAAGATATGTTTTCAGGTTGTATAAAAACAATACAAGATGGATAGATTCGATATTTATGAAACATTATCCGAATGATGTGAGAGATTGAATCTCTAAGGCAATAATCCAATAATAGCACGACTAAAATTAATTAATTAATAATTTGGACTTTTCATTTTTAAAAGCAATACATAATTGAAGAAAACCTTATTTACGTTTTGGGTTTAATAAAAAACATAGTATATTTATTTAGGTTTACTAAAAATGCAGTCGGTGTTGAAGACGTATCTATTTTTGAACAACTGAGACTATATAATCTGCAATAATTTAAAAAAAAACGTTAAATCAGATGAGCACATTTTTTCTCTCTTTAGTGGCTGCATCATGGCATCGGTCATCGTTCTTCTTTATCTTTTCTGGCCAACAACCCATTGTGGGTCTGGGTCTCGCGTAACAACGATCTCCAACCGGGCCTATTCTACGCCAACGCTCTCCAATCAGCTACTCCAAGCGTCCGCAAATCCAACGCAATCGCGTCCATCTATTTCGCCTTGGGCCTATCAGCTCTTCTTCGACCAAGGGGGTTACTGTTCAATAACCGAGTAGGCATGTCCCGCTCACCATAGAGATGTGCCAACCCGATTGAACCGACTGCGCCAACAGCGCCTCACCATTCCACTTGCCCTGGCTCCGACTCAGCGCATTGGGCCAGGTTCACGCAAGTCATCAAAAATATAAATTTTACCAAAAAAACATAAAAGGACAAACACATTGGGTTGAACGAGCAAAAACACGACCGCTTAACCCAGCTGCCAAAACAAGAGTGACCAAAATAAAACACATATTCACAATAAATACACAGTACAAAATCCGTCGTCATACCTCAACTCCTACGTTGTTGTCACTATTGACCTGTGACCCAAGATACGCAAAATTGTCTACCACTTCCACATTTTTGTCTCCCAGCGTTAAATGACTCAGGTTATTGTCCGATGAAGGAACAACCATGTATTTTGTTTTTGTCTCGTTCACCATCAAACCAAGCGGATTTGCCCCTCTTTCAAATTCAGCAAACATCCGTTTCACAGTCTCAAAACTTCGTCTCGCCAAGTCGATGTTATCCGCTTACGCCAATAACTGACTCGACTTGATGAAGATCGTACTGCTGGGATCCGCATCTAGGTTCCGTACCGCTTTTTTCTAGAGCAACGTTGAAAAGCAAAGTGGCAAGAGGGTCTTGACTTTTTGTAACCCATCCGCTGTCTCGCTTGGTACCGAAAGTATGCCCCTGACTCTCATTTTAGACCGAAAATTTGATAGCGTCAGTTTTGTCAATGAGATAAGTTTCATGGGAAATCTAAACTCCTACATGATCATCCGCATAACTTATCTCAAAAGACGCTATCATATGCCGCCTTGAAATCAACAATTAAATGGTGAGTGGTAACGTCTAACTCTCGACTTTTTTTCCAAAAGCTGATCTGTTGTTGATCGGCGCCGACGGAATGCACCATTGTTTTCAATATTTTCCTCCGCATAGGGCAACAGGCGTTTATACAAAACATTGGCATACACTTTCTATGCCATGTTTAGTAGAGTTGTACCTCTATAGTTCCCACAATCCATTTAATCTCCTTGCTTGTATAGTGGACACATGCCGCCAAGTTTCCACTCAACACACAGCTCCTCACTTCTCTAAATCTGCAAATTAAGCTCATCTAACGACAACCATACTGCTTCTCCACCATATTTAAGAAGTTCTCCGGGCATGTTGTCAAATCCCGGCGACATATTATTCTTAAGACTGAGAATAACACCCTTAAATTCTTGTAGTGTTGGATCAGCTAATCTGTACGCAGTACTGAAGCGTATTAAGGATTTTGGATGTCGGCTCAAGCTCGAGAAATCCAAGTTTGGACTTCCAAAACACTATCTTGGGTTCATTATTTAACAAACATGGACGACGTCCGGATCCATCGAAGATTGATGCCATAAACAAGATGCCTGCTCCACACATTTCAACACTCAGGTCACTCCTTGGTAATTTGACCTATTATTCACCAGATTCGAGCACTACGAGCTCCATTAGATGAACTTCTGAAGAAGGACACTGAATGGGATTGGAAAAAAAGCTGTCAAATAGCTTACCAAAATGCCAAAAATGTTCTCCAATCAAACCTTCTACTGGCGCATTATGACCCCACTCAGGAGATCATGGTTGCTGCATACGCATTCAGTCACGGCATCGGTGCAGTTATCCTGCATCGTTTCGAAGATGGAACTCTAAGGGTTATTTGTCGTGTTTCGAAATCTTTCAATAAGGCTCAGTAATCTTACAGCCAAATTGAAAAAAGAAGCATTGTTCCAGTTAACACAGCAATGCCATTGATATTGATCTTGATATTGGGCATTGATATTTCTCTCGGACGATTTCTCGATCGAGCTTATTTTCACGCTTGAATTTGGTACATGCCTTCCCGACTCATCGACACACAGCAGAGACCAGATGAAGACTGTGCCATTTCCGCAATACAACTTGGTTGTCGCTAGTGTACCGATGACGTTCTACCTCACTTCTAGTTACGTTTAAGATGGTAAGACAAGAAACGGCAAATGATGTATTTTTGAAAAAGGTCAGCTGTTACCACATCTCTTTCTGGCCATACAGTAGTCTAATCATTGATCAAGATGAAAAACAGATGTCTTGCAGAAGAGATGCATTGTCCTTGATAGACAATTGTTTATTTTTTGGAGAACGACTCGTTGTTGGTAATGGTAATTAAACAATTACACCAGAGCCATTCGGGTATCGAGCGCCCAAAGTCCATTGCTCGCGGTATTGTCTACTGGCCTAATCTAAGCCATTAAATCGAAGAACTAGTTGAAAGTTATCAGAACCCTGCCCATGGCCTTTATGTCCATTTGAATCAGACGTACGTTCAATGGGCCTTATGTCTGTGGACTTTATGTCATCCGACCGAAGAAAGAACGTTTCATTGCAGATGAGTGGTAGAAGTTCTACCAACTTTAATTCGTAGATTAAACCCTAAAAAATACACGACAAACTTCCTATCTAGACATCAAAATTGTTCCTATTCTAAATTTAACTATTCTATTATCAACTAAATAACCCTATCCTGAATCTAGATATAATCTTAATATTATTTAGAAAGGTTGAAAAAAATCTATTTAAAAAAACTATTTTCACTTCTGAAACCGTCTTTTCGATGGTTGTTGTTTGGTGAGCATCCCGCATCAAATTCGCACTTACCTGAACAGCAGCATGAGCCCTTGGACAAATGATCGGAAGTTGTTGTGTCTACTAATGGCATTGTCTGGAGAAAGTGCAATATTCCCAAATACCTAATATTTGAACAAAAACAAGAATACACGTATGGCAATGATTAGTACGAGAGGATTGGCTAGACAGGTGGAGAAATGTTTGGTTAGTGTTTCGGGGGGCGGGGGCAGGTCGGGGTCAGAGCGGGTTTCAGGACGTTGTCAAAGAGATACGGCTTCTTTAGCTGGAACTGTGTACGCTGCGGCGAGGTCTGACGATAATGGCTGCAAAGCTACATTGTATATGTAATTTAATGACCCTAGATAAAGAATTATTGTACTTACAGGCAAACCACAGGATGAGACACTGGGTATGACTTTTGATGGTAAATAATATACAGTTACAAGTGCTTACAACTTACTTGGTATATGGTACAAAGCGAAGCTTTTGCGTGTGTGTGTGTGTGTGTGATTTTTTGCAAAGGGTTGAATTCAATGATTTTTAGCTTCTTAAAATCGGATTATTTTAATGGTTAGCGCTTATTTACAGCATGCATTTAATTTGCTTTCAGTGTCTATACATAATTGTCTCACGCATTCTGTGCCCTGCGCCAAAAGAGTTAATGGTCCAATTTGAATTATTAAATTTTAATTTTAACTTTATAAGCCTCGGTTGAATTTAGATAAAGTGTTTTTTAGGTTAATTTAATGGCCGCAGTCTGCATGAAAATCGTGGCTTCAAAAAACTCATGGCACAACTAACAAAAACATAACCATAAAATACGCCTTTAATTAAAAAAACCTTGTGATGCTCACAAAATTATATTTAAAAACAAGGTATAGTAGTGCGAGATTCACACGGAAGATGGCGTAATCGTGAGTCATCACCAACGAATTCCGCACGGCCAACCAAACTTATTTAAAATAAAATATAAATATTTAAAGTTTATATACGGTAGGCACACAAAACACTGTTAGGGTAATTACATTAATATACAACGTGTATGTGTGTGTGTGTGTCTGTGTGTTTAGAAGGAGGGGTTGTGTAGAGTTCTCTAAGACATATGCACAAAAAAAATTTAATTTTTATTTGTATTTTTACTCGTGATGTTTTACCGAAAAAGCAGAAGAAGACCTCCGAAAAATGTTTGGAAGTTGTTGTGACGATTCAGCGCTGTATCCGGATCAAATTTTAGATTTCCAAAAACCTTAACATTGAGTTGAGTATATAATATATAATTAAAAAATATTTCAGATATAGAAAACGGTTTCAGCTATAAAAAATGTATTTGAAATTTTATATAGTTTGTGTGGGTTTTTGATAAAGTTGGTAGTGTTTTGATAGATTCCAAGGCATTTGGGTGTCCAATTGTAGTTTGACTTGAAGAGAATATTTTTTCGTCTAATAATAATGATACATTGACCATCAATGGAACAGCCTAATCCTGACTCTATCATAACAAATTTGTTGACATCAATCAAGGAAAGTGTAGTACAGAACCAATTTTATTTAAATTTGTTTCAATTATTAAATAATATTAAAAATGGCTAGTAATTGGTATACTATTCCCTTGAATGAAGTCAGTCTAAATCTATATAACCCTAATTTAAAAAATGCATATTCCTATATTATAGAATTAAAATTTTTATCATTATACAAGAATATCCATTGAAATAGTGTACACTAAAACGATCACATTCAATCAGCACTGTCTGAGAAAAAGCACCAATTACATCATCTCCCGTGTGATGATAGAACCACGTAACCAATAGTTACTTGGGTTTTAAAAAAAATATTTATATTCCTATACTACTCAATATCCTCTTTCTGGCACGAGGCATGGCATGGATACCAGAACAGCAATCCAATTTTCCTAAAAATGGTTTTCAGAAAAGGCAAAATACAAAAGTTTAATTTCCCAACAATAAAAAAGTGACTTGGTTCTATCATCACACGGGAGCAATACCAGTTAAAGTGCACGAAATTTGAATGTGGTTTTAGGTTGAACTCAGTTTTCATGGTTGAAGCGATAGCTATCCTTAGGGTATCCTATATCAATGGGTATATTGTATATTATAGCAAAGTATCACAACTCAAGAGACAGTCTACCAAAAAAATGTAAACCGAAAGGTTTTCTTCTTGTTGATTAATTTTTAGTAGATTAGATTAGGACAAAATAAAAAAAAATCCCATCATTTTTTAGTATGTATAGTATGTATATATATATAATTTGGCCAAAGTTTAATTAAAAATTTGGAAAAAACAACTATTGCAAGCTGTTTGATAAACAAATACACAGATAATTGATTTTAGAGTGATGTTTTGTCACCAGAAAGTGGTCAAATACAGAAGTAGTCAATATCATACGATAAATGCGCCAAATATGTGTCTTTAATCATAAACTTCAGTATGTATTAATTGTAGCATCGAATTTGTTTCAAGGAATGGCTTAAAAGTCTATTGGACATGAGGGTCTGACAAATCCAAGCCCATTTTTTGGATTTTTACCTAGTAACCATGTAGCCATTTTATAACCAATTTGTGGCCATTAAGTAGTTACTTCATGTACATTTTTGTGGAAACAAATATTGCCCTAAACTTCGATTGGTCTAAGTTTAATCCCATACATCGGTCAGTGACCATCTACCAATTATTTCGAAATATTCTATATAACCGTCTCTATAGATCCAAGGTTATAAGCCATATAATTTAACACAGTTCATAATTTGGGAGAACTACCAAAACTGATTCGATGATTCGATCGTCAACCGTCGCCCAGTGCAGACGTGTTTTGTCGCATGCATTTTTGTATGTACAAAATGTACATGCAGTACATTTGACGGCCGATTTCAAGCACATTGTTTATTTCCAGGTAAACACTGAGACGCGGTGGCGGAGGAACCTCTTCAGGGGGTCAACGGTGGCGTGTCTAGTCCCAGTTAGTGTGGACTACTGGTGCTATATGTCGCAATCTGTGAGACGTACTAATTCGGTACTTTCTCTCAGGTAGCAGGTGGAGAGACACTTCGGTGTCTCAAAACTAAAGCGGCATGCCGAAGCCTGAGTTAAATAAATACGATATTAAATCGTATTCTTGTCTCAGGTGGTAGGTTAACGGGTGATTTCGGGGGCTCCTAACTTGTTTGGGATTGCTGAAGAATCATCTAAGAGTTGTGCAGTTCTGGTGTACAACTTAGCACGGTGGCGTATGAACCTCTTTAGCAGGTCACCGGCAGCGTGCAGATCCCAGTCAGAGTGGATCACAGAGCAAAACCGCGGGTTTGGAAGCGGTAAGGTAGCAGCCCTACCACCAAACTAGGCAGCAATGGGCTAATAATCTGTTCTGCCAAAACAAAATCTATTAGCGAATCATTGAATACTCGGATGCGGACTGGAAACACGATGACGACCCTTGGCTACAAACACCGGACACGAGTTGGATTTTGGAACGTTCGAACT